>CAJVPT010004939.1:0-12786 GCA_910592055.1 Acaulospora colombiana | reverse complement strand
TGAAAATGTACTTTTGTCTTCATTTGATTAATAAACTGACGATCTAGCCTGGCTACAGGTACTCAAAAAAAAAAAAACCATATGAAGTCTTGAACAGATATCAATTTGATAAAGAAATCTTTTTTAACTAGCATACCTCAAGCTCTAGCTTTTTTAATTTGGTTTTTTATATATAGACTTTTTTTTATATAGAGTATATTATTCTAAAAGTATATTTTATAGCAATAATAATCTTTAGTTTTTCTAAAAATTCTTCTAATATTTAATATATAACAAGTTTTTTATTAAAAACCTTTTTATATAGATTTTATAGATTTTTTATAACCTTATACTGTATATATATATTATATAGAATTATTAAGTTTTAGTATATCTATATATTTTTAAAAAAAAATAAAATTTATTAATTTTCTTGTAAAGATTAATATCTTTTCTACTTAATTTATCCATCTCTGGTTATAAATTTCTTAAAATTCTAAATATAACTTTGGAAATAATTTATCACTTTATTTAGTAGTTCAAGTAAAAATTTTTTCAACTGCTAACTTTATAGTTTGCAAATTACTATTGTGAATCATTCTATAAGGTTTTGATAAGACTTAAAACCTAATCACTTTATTTTATATTTGATTCTTTTTGTCAAAATCTCATCAAGATTTTTATCTTCTAAGTATTATTTCTTTATTAATAGTTTCTTTTTTTATCAGAAGTATAGTTTTTAAACTTGTGATCTTTTGATTTTATTTTTTCTAAAAACCCTTTGATTTTATTTTCATTTACTTATTTTTTAATATTTTGTGTTCCAAATTTATTTTTTTATTTTTTTTAAAGTCATTACTGATGGAAGTTTATTAGAGTTAAGATTAAAAGTACATATAATTACATGAACAATTTGTGTAACTAATTTTAGGGCTATCTAACCTTATATCTTATAAACCTACTTAATTTTACCTGAAGGTACCATTATGTCAGTATGCCCTGCTCTGCCCGGGCCATGATGTTCACAAGGATCCATTACAAACTTGTATTATTTATATTATCAAAGGACTAGGATATATTACTATTATATAGAGGTATTGAAACTATTTGTGTTCCAGTATAAACATCATATCATATTTAGACTGTTAGAGTTACCAGTTATTATCCAGAACTTATGATTTGATGTGAGATCTCAGCGGCTGAATGGTGTATCACATTTGACTTTCGTCTTCCATTTAGTCATTTTTAACTACTCTTCAAATATGGTCTTTCAGGGACTTCTCTTGGTTACTTCGTAACAGATTGCTCCTCCCATTGGATTGGTTACCTTGGTGATTGTTTTTGAATTTCTTCTCCCAGGGTCTGCTCCTGCATTTTCTCATCGTGAGTTTTGATTCAACATTATTCGACCTTGGTAGGGTAGATCGTTCTTTTGTGGTAGCCATTGGTGATCGATAATGCATGTCTCCCAGTATATATTCAGCCTGTTATATCTTCAACTGGTGCAAGTGACCAAGGTCTCCCAGTCTTCTACAAGTGGGTTTTTTGAGAAGAGATAGATATTGGCATCTAGATCGTCGGAAATGGATCAATCAGTTTCTTTCTTCAGTCTTTATATATTCCGATTGGTACGATGTTATTGTTGTGATAGGCACTAAAACCAGCCATAACCTGTGTAACCTATTTGGGAACCGTGGTCAGGCAGTAAATTTCTTTAGGTGGTATAGTTCCTCATGATCTGCACATTGTGATGTGATACAGTCTGGAAAAGCCTCACCTAAATTGCATGTGTCATTCTTGAATGGGATTGAACCAGCACATGGTGAATAGTGATCTGGGAGTGCACCCACTGCATTATTGATCCACAGGTCTTTCCAAATTTATTTCAGATTTAATTATAAACTTTTTTTATATTTTTATTATTATTTTTCTTGTTTTTTCTAATATATTTTTTAGATTTACTATTTGTGAATAAAATTGCTTTTTATAAGATTAACACAGAAGCTTAGAATATCTTGACTAGTTTTAAGATTTTTTTTTACTAATTTAAAGTTCTATTTGTTTAGCTTTTCCAATTCTTTCTAGTTATTTATAATTAGCCTAATGTTTTTCTCTTTGACTTTTTTTTCTCTTTTTTGTAAGAGTCCTTTGAAGTATTTAAGAATTCTATCTATTGTTTTTTTTTATATTTTTTGTACTGAATCCTTATAAACTAAGCATTTTAACAAGTGTTCTATTTTTTTTTTTTTTTTTTTTAAACCTATAGTCAGGCCAGTACTATGTACTTATTAATCATTATGAAAACCAATTTAAATACATAGGGCAATTGCATCATGGCTAAATTAAAATCTTGTATTGATACGCTCGACAATAGCTTTCAATTCTCAAAAGAGCTTCAGCCTCTAAGTGCAATCTTGAAGACAATATTTTGCTTCGAACTAAGTTTTGGATAAAGATCCTTCTAACTTATTTATCATTGCTAGCAGGTTATCACTGCTTATTATTCTCCAAGGAACTGAATTCAAGAAACTACAAAAGGAAAAGGGAAAAAGAAAAGGAAAGGGAATATCTAAAAATGCACAATTGTGTTATATAAAAATGAAAAAAGAAAAAGAAAAAATAAAATTGCTCCATGTTCTCCAAAGGACCTTGACTAGAAACCTCTTCTCATTAGGAATCAACCTTTTGGGGATATCCTTCTTCTTCCTGACCGTCTGAGGAACTTATCCATCTGTGCTCTTGATTATTTTCTTGTGACCATCTGAGATACTTATCACCTACTCGGATCCAATGTCTTGCTCAATGCTTCCTTTCTTTCAGTCTTAATTTTTTATTTACCTGTGCAATAAGAATGGCTAATGGTGTACCCCAGGTTCTTATATGGCTTTTTGGTCTTGTTATGTAATTCCCAATATCTTCCAGTAGCCACATCTAGTTAAAGGAATTTTACTGGTATATATCTTCTATTACCCAAAAAACCAGATTTCTCAACAATCTTTTTGCCTTGTAATGATGGGAAGGTTTGCAAAGTATGGGGATTCTCGTCTATTACGATATCATTACACAACGTCTGAGGAAATGCATTCACAATTCTAGAGAAGGGCGATGTTTTATATTCCTCTACTTTTCGGTCTTATAGCCTGACCAGAATAAGGAAATAACCTCCTTCGCGTACTTTGCCTGACCAGGATGATAAGAAGTAGAAGGCCTCGGCTTGAACAAATAACCACCTTTTTACCACCTAGGGAATTTAGTGCCCATCCTAATGACCTCATGATTTCTTTGCTTCAGTTACACTTTATTTGGAGGAGTGGAGAAGTCCATACTAGTGGTCATTCTTTATTTCACCAATGATGTCATTGGAACACATGATGTAATCAATAGGAGCTTGCTTACATTCTGCTATCAACATGTTTTATGTCAACCAATCACTTTTAGCAAAAGCTATGTCGATCTTATGTCCCTTCAAAATTCAGGGTCAAGCTGGAGTAGGCAAAATTTTCCAAAAAAACTCTAAAAAATGAGTGACTTTAAGAGGGTAGAAACAGTGGGAAGGAAATTTTTTTGTTTAGACTTTTGTTTGTCCATTCATTTACTGCAGAAAACCTCTAGTTGCACTCTTGCTTCAGGAGATAGGCTTTCAGTACTTCACTGTTGGTTTTTTTTCCTTTTAGAACTTTCTTGTCATTGGTAAAAAAGATGGTTCTTGACTTTTCTTGATTACTGGAAGTCAAGTTTTTGTTTGAAAAGGAGTATAAACAAGAAAGGGAAGTTGGGAGGAACTCTTGAAGATATCCTTCAAGTTGTTTTAAAGAAAGTAATAAGACTTTATTAGTAGAAAAGTATAAAACTTTTTGCGAACATCTTTTTTATGTGTTGTCAAGGAATCAACGGAAAGAATTTTTTTTTTCTTAACAAGTGTTTTATTGTTTTATCTTAATGGCTATATATAATACATTTTATTTATTTATATAAATCAGATTTTATAGTAGTCAGTTTGCTTAAGATTGGTAGTTTATCATTGATTAATTTGATAAAAATGTTTTTTGTTTAAAAGATATATTATATATATGTTTATTTTTTATCTTTTTTTACATTAAAACCTATATATGAACTTATTGATCTGAAACTTGATAATACTATTTTCTTTCTATTTTGTTTTATTATATTCACTGATAAATAATTGTTTTATTATTGGTATTCTTAATAAATTGTTTAATCAAATTATTTATAGTTATATATTATCATTTTATTTCTATAATAATCTTATATAAGGTAAAATTGTTTTATTTAATCAGTAGAAGTATTATTAATTATTATTTCTTATATTTTTTTAATTTTTTTTTTTTTTTAAAGACGCCAGCTCATCCTTATATTCATGTTCTGTGCATTTTATTAAGGTAAATAAACAATCTAGAAACAACAGGGATGAATAATTACCCATACTGTCTAAGGATTTACAGATCAACGAATAGTACAAAGGGCTAACTATTTACGTCTCACCCAATCAGGATAAGATAATTACATGACCGTCTAGTTTAGATAACTACTTACAACAACAAAATGCAAAAAATAATAAGAAGAATAATGTACAAACTATATTACTTTTCTATTCTACACATAAGCACTCCCTAGAACCACTGCATAGGTCTTGATTCATTGGGCAGCTTATTGCTTTTCCAAAAAAGGGAGCCAATGTATCAAGGATTTACCTGAAGTACCCATCACCATTGATGTTGGAGATCCCTCATATGGAGCCTTAACCTCACTAGCACTTAATCAAAAATTTTATAATAAAAAAAGGATTGACTAGTACTATTTATGGAGAGGTACTTTGTTGTTTAATAGGGTAGCAGATATGTTTCCAAAGAAGAGGTAATAGGTATCCAAAACTCTTCCAAAAGGATTTTATTCCATGAGATCATTTTCTTCTAATTTTAGTTCACTAGAGTAAGAGAAGAGAAGTGAGAAGCTGTTGTTTTCTATCCGGTATGTCCTAATCCAGTACTGTTTTTTCTGTGTAGTTGATGATGTCATAGGTATTCATATCCTGTATCCACCCGCATCACAGATAAATGACTTATAGTGGACCCTAGGTTTTTATGGGTACTGAGGAAATGAATCAGACACGTAAGGTGACTGATGAGAGCTTGTTTACATCTTTTATTAATGTAAAATTTTCTGTCCAATCACGATGTGAGAAACTTTATGCTATTCAAATTTCAGGATTAAACTGAGGTAGGCAAAATTCCCCAGAAAAACCCAGAAATAAGTACTATTAGAGTGCAAACAATGACAAAGAGAGTGGTAGAAGAGTCTCTTGTCACAAACAACACTCTATATTGGTTCTCTACAGTGTGAGATGACTGTACATTAGTTCTTCTTCCTTTTAGAACTTTCTTGCCATTGGTAAGAAGGGTATTGCTTGACTTTTTGGTTACTTGCAGTCAAGTTTTTGCTTGAAAAGGAGTAAAAAACAAGAGAAAGGAGGTATAGGGATGACTCTTGAAGTTTTCTTCAAGTTGATTTAAAGAAAGTGGTAAAACTTTATTAGCCTAGAAGTATAAAAACTTCTTGTGAATGTCTTTTTTGTATATGGTTAGAGAATCAGCAGAAAGAGTTATGTATAATAATCCTTATATTTTTTTTAATAGACTTTCTTATATTGAGATATAATATGTAGCTTTTCCATACTTTCTTTTGTAATATAATTGTTATCTTATATTATTTTTTTAAATATCTGCAACAGCTTTGTAACTTTGTTTTTTAATTATTATTAATATTATAATAAATATAATTTTTTTTTTTTTTTTGAAATGGCAACTCAGTCTTGTTTTATTAACATTTCAAATTGATGCAAAGTGCAGATTACAAGAAATAATTGCAATAAAACACTTCTAGAATTGTCTATAAGAGTTAAAATTTTACACTACTACTACCATTTTGATTCCATAAGCTGGTTACTCTTCGAGGACTTTATCAGTCGAGGGCATACTGCCTGTTCCTCAGCTGCTTTCAGTATCTTCATATTGTAAAATTCTAACTTCTCCAATCCACGAGATGGCTTGTTATCGGTAAATATGGGTCACTAAAGGGGGAGGCAAGAATAAAAATCAAATGTCCCTCACTAGGAAATATTAAAATTTTTAAATTAAGAACAATAAAAAAACTACTTACAATTGTTCTCCATTATTTAAATAATTGATTTATAGTATTTCTTGATTTTTGTCTCTATTAAAGAAAAGAGCTATGAATTTTGTCTCTCAAAAAGGAACATAAGTGATCTGTGAAACTTTATATGCTAAATATTTTAAGAACCCATCCTTATTTGTCAGGAAGAATTACTCAGATCAATCTAATTCACGCACCAGAAAAGAAGATTTATCGATTCTTCTAAATTCATTTTAACTAACATGCTTAAGTAAAACATGTCATCCCAAAATAAAAATTGACTCCCTTTTAACACACCTACTATAAAATCTAACTTTGCTACAAGGATTTTGTTTCGAATCTTTACCTATTAGATAGAGCTGAAAAAGAAACCTACTCAGTAGCCAGAAGTAGGTGACTATAACTATAAAATCCAGTTATAGTATCTTGTGATCTTTATCATGATTGGATGGACTCTTTCTTAGTGGAACCAATGATATAAATAGAGAGGTGTCCTATATCTATCTGCACTAAGATCCAATAACTTATGGTGAACCCCAGGTTCTTATGGAATCAAGGAAATGCATTCAGACACATGAGGTGACTAATAGGAGCTTGTTTACTTTTTTTACTAATATAATCTATCCATCCAATCACAATGTGAAAAACTTTGTACTACTTAAAATTCAGGATCAAACTGAGGTAGGCAAAATTCCTTAGAAAAAATCAAGAATGAGTACTATAAGAAGGTTACAAAATGACAAAAGGATGGAAAAGCTGTCTCTTATCATGTACATACTTCTGTAGTATTTTTTTATAGTGTAAGATGATGGCACCATTAGTTCTTCTTTCTTTTGGAACTTTCTTGCTATAGATAGGAAAGGTATTTTTTGACCTTTTCTGGTCACTAGAGGTCAAATTTTTGTTTGAAGAGAATAGTAAACAGGAAGAGGGGAAGTAGTTGATGACTTTTGCAGAGAATAGTAAGCAAGAGAAGAGGAAGTAGTTGATGGCTTTTGAAGCTTCTTCAAGTTGGTTTAAGAAAAGTAATAAGACTTTATTAGTATAAAAGTATAAGAACTTCTTGTGAATGTCTTTTTTGTATGTAGTCAAAGGATTAGTGAAAAAGGTGTTATAATAAATATAATATTTCACTATAATCTTATATTTTATTGTTTTTTGTTTTAATTTTTCTCAAGTTATTTATTCTCTATTATTATTTCTTATTACCATCTGTAACTGTTGTTACTTGTCTTTATTTAGTTTTATTATAAAATATTTCAATTTTCATTTATATAATTCTCTTTTCGGATTTTTATAAACTATTGTAATTAATTTTTTAAAAAGGTTTTTGTTATAGCTTGAAATTATGCTAAAATAAAACCTTTGTTTGTTTTTTGTAAAAATTAAAACATTTATCAGTCTCTTATTTGTTCAGTTTTTTAATCAAGCAATTGGTTTATATACATTAATCTATTATTTTTGAGTAATAGTATAGCTTTTTTATAATTTTCTAGTGCATAATATTCTTAAATATAATAATTTTTCTTACTTCATTTGAAAATGTTTTATTATTTCTAGCTTAAAAAATTTATTTTTATATATTTTACTAGCTTAATTACTTGAAATATAAAATTCACTAGTTGAAAAATATTTATTCAGTATAATATTACTTGTATAATATTTATCAAAAAATAATATGCAGTAGTGACCTGCGGGCAATGATGTTAGAAGTTGGAAGGGTTTTCACCTGAACTACTAGCGGAGCGATAAATCACTCCCAAAGTTGCACTTAGAGTCTTAGATAAATATAAGACTTTGACAAGTGAGTTAGTTAGAGAATTAGCTTTAACGTCACATGTATAATGTACAGCTTACAATTGTTTAATAAAGCACACATAACTAGCCTGACAGAGGGTTATAATAAAAAAAAATATATATATATTTATCAAAAAATAAATAATTCAGTATATTAATAATATAAATAAATCATTAATAAATTTTTATTATATAATTTAGTATAAATAAATTATCAATCGATTTCTACAATATAATTTAATATTATTTATTATATAATTCATACTATTTTTACTATATATTTAATTAAAATTTTTCACAAAAAATTGTTAGATATTTATCAAAATTTTAATTTAATTAAAATTTATATATTTATCAAATTTTCAATTATATATTATATTTATTATTTAAAAGAACTATAGTTAAATATTCATGATATATAAAAAAAAAAAAACTTTTTCCACTGATCCTTCTTTTTTCAAAAAATTTTCTTTTTTGATAATTTTCTTGAAAAAAGTGAACCAGTCTAAACACACAAGAAAGAAGTACAAAACCTTAGACTAAGCTATTAAACACTCACAACATACTCAACTACATATATCAAACCATCGGGAAACATTAAGGATAGAGATATATATTGTTTTACTAACTTTTTATTTCTTTTTCTTAAAATTTTTAAGAGAAAGAAAAGAAATATAAAAACTAATTCACAGTCAGAAAAAGGAAGCCTATATCAACTTCACATAGCTTATAGCCAGGCCAATGTAGATTAACATCTTTCTTGACACTATAAGGAACCTAAAAAGCAACTAAGCCTACTTGATAAATCAAGTTGCTCCAGTCACATTAAGGCCCAGAAGAATATCAAAGCTCCCTAAAGACAAGACAGACTTAAAATACATATCCATCAAAACAACATATCTATTCCAAATCTTGTCACACAAATATGAACATGTAAAAGCAAGACAGAAAACAAACCTATATACGTACACTTTGTTGTCCAAATAAGTTGATTGACTTTTCACACAAATATGACAACAATTCTCAAATTAGGATAGGATTATCAATATAAACAAATAAACAATTAAAACAACACAACAAGATTTTTCGTATTACCTAAATAGATATATATAAACAACAATAACAAAAAAGTTTATCCATAGTTTAAATTTAGAATATTAATAAATATAAACAATAAATCACATAAAATATTTGACAACTATTATATGACAAAATAGAATACATATTTAATACCCACAATATTGATACTATAGATATGGATAAAGCTGAAGCAATCTTATAAATAGTACAAAATAAAGAAGACAAAATATTAGATATCTTAATTAATATAGCCAAACAGCATGATGAAAAAGGTGAAATATGGGTAATACAGCAGCTGCTTCAACAGAAAGAAGAAACAAGTATCAACTATAGACACATATTTGTATCAAAAATATTTACAGTTATAGATAGTATAATTGCCAGAATATTAGGAGTAGATAGAGCAATCTTTTATAAAAAATATATCCTAATACAACATATTACGTATCTCTGGCAACAAGGTAATAGAAGAGAAGAAGATTTACAACAACAATTTCTAGAAGACAAATATTTAAATATAGTTAAAGAAAATAGTAACAAGAAAAAACAAAATATTTGTCAATTCATGAAAATTACCATTAACTTAGAAAATGAACAAACAGTAGAAACTGAGACAATAACTTATATAAATAAGAAAGAAGATTTAATAATGAAGGAAATTCGTGAGAAGGTATAGGGTCCAAGTATTGCAGAATTCAATACTTACTTCATTAAAAATCATCAAGAAGTGACAACAAACAATTCCTATTACATAACTAAAAAGGAACTTATAAAATTGATACCATGACGGCCAATGTCCCAGGAGATATGAAAGAAGAAACACTTGTATATATGAGTGGTCTGTTAAAACTACCAGTAAGACAAAGAAACCTATTGCATACAGAATTTCTAAATAATAATGAATGGTTGATCTTTTATGTTAATGAAGAAGAAGATATTCTAAAATGCATAGAAGAAATAAACTGCAAGGAAAAAAACTTCAGTATTCAATAATTGAACTCCAATAGAAAAAAAAAAGATACATAACTTAAAAAATCAAATTAGCAAAATGACAACAAGAAATTCTTCAAGAAGCTGACACTAGAAGAAAGCGAAGAGATCTTCTATATCAGTTTGATAGACATAGATCAAAAAACAATCTGATTTCAACCAAAAGAGCATCTTAAGAGATATGGTGAAATTATAAATCTAAATATATATACAGTAGCTATCAAAAAGGCAAGATCAGAATAAGAGCATATATCAAAAAACATAAACACATTAATACCAACTTGAAAAATATTTGGATGACTTCAATAGGAACAGAAATAATAAGAATAATCTTTATTCAAGTAGAGCTATTAGACAGGGATATCATGGATATTATAATCCAACAAAATATTTATTCTGCAAGACTCTTTGAAATAAACAAAATATACTCAAGCTTGGTGGCCAGAGCAGTAGAAGGAACAAAAGTCAAAGCCTATTATATATCAAGAGATTTCTGTACATTGTAGAAGTGCAACTTTACAGTAGTATGTTTTGAAAGCAAAGAAGATCTGAAAAAAGCATGCAAACAACATGTTTTTCTATAAGAACTATGACTATTATAGAGTGCAAAATACACTAAAGATCACATAGCCTCCTTAAGAGATTCAGATATGGAAGAACGAAACAGATCTATTAATACGATATTAAGAGCAACCCAAAAAAGAATTATAGAAATTGACAATGATTCAAATTCTGATCTGGAATCATTTAGCTCAAAAGAATCCACTGATGAAGAAAACGAAAAAGAAAGAAACATATTGAATCAAACTCTCAAAAGATTTGTTCCAAAATACCCAGCTACTGGAAGCAACAGAACACCATTAAACTTTCAAAAGGAGAGATAGTAAAACTGACATAGAAAAATCTTTAATGACAATATTAATAGTGAATACAATAGTGTACAGCAAGAACTTTTGCAATTGATTCTAGATAATCTAGAAAAACTCAATAATAAAATATATAAACTAGAAACAGAAAACCATTCATCTCTCAAAATAAAAGATAAAAGGGGAGCAGACCACTACTGAAAAGTGCACCAGTTGAAACAACTTATGCAGAAGGCAGTGGATCCTTCTATTCTTCCTGTAATGCAACTCAAAAAAGGATCAGAAAACAAGAATAGAAACAACAAGGATAAAGCAACAGCAATAGTAAGAGTTAGAAACATTTATAGAGAAATAAAAAACAATATTCCTAAACAAAGGGAAAGATAAAAAAGTAGAAACAAAGACAGATAATATATATAATACAGATACTACAGAAAGTAGAATAATTAGAATAGGCTTACACAATGTAAAAGGCATAACTAATATAATAAAACAACAAAACCTATTAGAAGAGATAGAAGAACAAGGAATAGGAATAGTAGGATTAAGTAAAACAAAACTCACCTCCACCAATGACAAATGGGTTTTCAAGGATCAATCCTTCTACAAACACTTTTTCAGTATAAATGAGGAGACCCCATATGAAGCAGGAGTTAGCTTGCTAATAAGAAAAGATCTAGAAAAGAAAATTGCATCGATCAAAAAATAGGAAGGATATATAATAGCAGCCAACTTTTGGGCAAAATGAAATAAAACCTGTATAGTACAGATATACCTATCAAATAACAAGAAAAAAAGTCAAGAATGCTAGAATAAAGTCAAGAAACTAATTCAAGAAAAACTAGAAAAAAGATTTTATCTAATTATAATAAAAGACTTCAATGCAGCATATAATCCCATGGAAGACTGAATATAAATATCCAAGGTAATGTTTAGATCATCATGAAAATCAGAAATTTTACTTTTTACTTTTCTTGAAGATAGAAACTTTATTGACATACAGGCAATTTGGAAAGGAAAAAACAAATCACCTACCAGGCAAAATGCCACAAGTAAAAGTAGAATTATTATTTGTGGATGTCCCATAGTACGACACAATTCTCAATAATATTCTTTGAAAATAAGAATATATCAAATATGACAGGAAATGATTATACGATATTAACAGTTACACTGCAAGATAAGAATCTCTTCTTGAAAAGCAAGATATATTATCAATCCAATAAGATTATCAAAGTAATAGATATCAAAGGATCCATAAAAGAACAATGGAAAAAGTATCGGGAAAGTATAAATCACAAATTCAAGACAGAATTGATGTCACTACTAGAAAATGAATCAAACAAGACATCAATAAAACTATGGGTAAATCAAATATGGGAATGTTTTGAAACTAGATAACTTCAACAGCCTTCTCCAAATTGGCAATAAAAAAATATGACCAAATCAGGAAAAGAAGTACTGATTAAGATCTGAATTCATTAATATATAGAAGAGCCAAAACAGTTTGCCAAAATAAAAAAAGTAAGAAAACAAAGAAAGAGATCAAAAAAGCATTAGAATGGAGATATGACAATCTCAGAGACAATCAACAAAAAATGATCAACTCAATCTTAGATAGAGAAAGTGTTAAAATAGTCTTAGATAGAGTAAAGACTACAAACAATTGACAAGAATACATTATAACAAACAAAGTAGAGATTGAAAGAAAACTTCAAAAATACCATAAAGAAGCCTTTAGAAAACGAAATGCTAATTTTTACCATTTGACTAAGGACTGGAAAAAGGAGTATGTATGATATGAAGGACTTCTAACTTCCATATCCCAAGAAGAACTCTAGCAAACTCTACAAACATTACTGAACAATAAAGCTCCTGGTAGATCACAAATATCTTATGAAAT
>CAJVPT010004938.1:0-12788 GCA_910592055.1 Acaulospora colombiana | reverse complement strand
ATGATCTTTCTTTATTTCATTTAGGATAGAAGAAAAATTTGTTTAAGCGTTATTTGCTCTTATTAACAAGTTTCCCCGTTTTTTAAATTGCTAGACCCCTTGGGAGAATGGAATGTATAAACTTGTATTTACGTTTCCCGAAGGTAATTTTAATTTTCTTCCAAGTATACTTGTGATATGTCTTTAGATTCTCCTGACAACTTTAGCCCCAATTTCGAATCCCTAGACTATCCCGTAAAACCTCCAAAATGTAAGTCACATTTTTGTAGTTTAATGCACGCTGAAGAAATTCTAATTTAAATATTTTCCTTAGGTAAATTTGTTCCTCCTCTCTTCCATCCTAACGTATATCCGTCCGGTACAGTCTGTTTGTCAATTTTGAATGAGGATGAAGCTTGGAAGCCATCGATTAGGATCAAAGATGTAATCATATTTACATTTTACATCCTTTAATAATGACAACACATATAAATTCATCATACATTTATGTTTTTTAGATTGTTATAGGTATACAGAAACTTCTCAACGAACCGAATCTCAACAGTCCAGCTCAATCGGAAGCTTATATGATGTTCAAGTGAGTAGTTATTTTTACCGTGATTTTAACAAATACATCAATTCTTTGTAACGTTTTTTTTTTTTTTTTTTTTGTACCAAAGGAACGACCAAGTAGCATATGAAAAACGCATTAAACTACAAGCGCAAGAACGAAGAGTAGACTAGGTTGTCACACTTGTATTGCTGCCTCTTATCGTTAGAATTTGTTCGTGAGAAACCTGTCCCTCCATTTAATATACAAGTGTCTAGGGATTTTCATTGTCAATTATTACTTATATAATCCAATACATTGTACATTATTATGTTGGCGCATTTTTTTTGCCCGAGTGGAGGTGAATAATCAATAAAAAAATAAACCCATTTTTATAATTTATTTTATTGGTTTTAGAGGTTATTATTGGTTGCATGGAAAAAGCAAATAAACAAATAGTTAATTATATTATTTTATATAAAACCATATTTTTAATATATGTATTAAAATTTTACAATTGAAATTTTCATAATATAAAATAAACTATATTTGATAACATACAGTATTAATATAATAGTAAAATCATTGTGTTCTGTTTCTTTTATTTTTATACGTGATTATTTATATAAACACTAATTAACAATATGGAATTATTCTTAAGCAAGCGAAATCCTGAGAGCGTACTATCTCCAATAAAGGTAAGGGCAAGGGCCTCCACTTGAACAAAAAAAAAAAGAAATCAATCTGCATACACATAAATGATATGATAAATTGGAATGTTGTCGTGACAGACTAACGTGATACTATGTGATACGATAAAAAACAAACATTCTCTCGATTTATTCTTATTTGCTAGATATTATGTTACATGATTGTCTCTATGATATTTTATATTAAACGTGTACAAGATTATATGCAAAAACGAAGGTGAGATCGCCGTCAATAGTACGTCGATGCATCGTTAAATGCGAACATTAAACAACCAGCTCTTCCAAAACAGCACAACTTCCTTCCAGATCTATATCCTTTACCGTTCATTCCTACCACGATTTTAACATTTAAACAAATCAATCGAGAATAATTAAATCAAACGCCATGATTCGTTGTAACGCATGTCACGCCAATATCGGTAATACCGTTCGAATAAGTTGTGGTGTGTGTGAGGACTTTAACCTCTGCGTCACTTGCTTTGCCTCGGGGGAAGAACTGGAAGACCACAAAAGTTGGCACGAATATAAAGTTTTGGTGCGTTAAGTTTATATAGTGTTTCTTTGTTTGATTAAGGTGGAATTATCCAAAGGGAAAAAAAAAAAAGAACTGAAAATATTCAATGTAAAGAGTCAGGCCGAATTATGATGATTAATGAACTTGCTAGTCACTTTTTATATTAATTCGATCAATCTTCCTTTAGGAACAATATTCATTTCCACTATTTAACGAAGATTGGGGAGCGGATGAAGAGGAATTACTGATTGAGGGTGCAGAGATGCATGGTTTGGGAAATTGGTCAGATATTGCAGAGTACATAGGGAGTAAATCGAAAGAGGATTGCGAAAGCCATTACATGGAGACCTATGTGAATAGTGAAACGTGGCCATTGCCGGTAATTTAATCAAGCTTCATGCACCTTGTTGGGCGAGGAATTGAGATAGGATTTTAATTGGACATTAGAAATTTGTGCATACATTCGATAGCATCATTTAAGAGGGAGACGGATCTTTTCTCGGATAATTATATTTCTAGTTCAATCTTCAACATCTTAAATTAAGGAGGCATTATGCGAACTTTTTTCTCAAAAGAATCTAGTATTGACCTTTGAACTCTTTTTTTTTTTTTTAGAACATGAACTTTCAACCTGATGAAGATGCAGTGAAATCGCGCAAACGAAAACGTGTAACAGATGCTGAAAATCGACAAAGTAATTTGATGTGGTTCGCACACTTTTATTTAAAATTTAATTTTTGAAGTTGTTTATTAAATATATCCCATGTAATAGATACACAAAAGAATCTAGCTCCTGCTAAGGTAACATTCGTGGTTGACACCCTTCTCTCAAGGTCCTTCTCGCTAAAGATTTTTTATAATTCAGCCGCAAGTTCTTCAGAGCACGCCAGCCAACCACGAGATCACAGGTTACATGCCGAATCGGTTGGAATTTGAGAATGAATTTGATAATGATGCAGAACTTGTCATCAAAGATTTAGAAATATGCGAACAGGACAATAAGCAAGATTTTCGTACGCATGCCACATTTTTTCAAAGATTGTTTTCTATATTTAGATTTAACATTTTATTTTTGCTTAACATTTAGTAATGAAATCATATGTACTGGAGATATACAACAAAAAGCTGCATAAACGTGCTGAACGAAAGAAGATCATATTTGAACATAATCTGATAGACTATAAAAAGAATGTAAGTTGGAACGTTATTTCATGATGTCATTTAGTATAAAGTGCAATGGATCTTGGTAACCATTTCATTCATTCACCGCAGAAATTGGCCGAAGAGGAAAAATACAAGAGCAAAGAAGCCAAAGAACTGTTTAATAAAATCAAGCCATTTGCACAGACTTTGTGTAAACAGGAATTTGAAGAATTTGGAGAGGGATTAAGTAGTAAGAAATTAGTTTACGTTTCTATCACCGTTTGGGCTCAATAGTGTCGTCACGATTTATTCCAAATTATTCTTCCAGATGCGCAAGCTCTTCGTTCCGAAATAAGAAGATTACAAGAACTTCGCCGAAACGGACTAACAAGTTTTAGCGAAGAAAAAAAATATCTGAAAGCAAAGGAGCAAAGGGTGGGTCTTTATTTGCTCTGCTTAACAAAAGGTTATAGTGATTCTTCTCAACAAAAAGATAACGATCGATATTTGTAAAACAGGAATCAAATCGAGAATTAGCGGCCCGTTCAAATGGACACTTAATATCTATGACATCAAGTATAGCGTCAAGATATGCTTCCAAAACTCCTGTACGTGTAAATGAGGTACGCTTTTGATTTGATCCTTAGTTATCGACCGGCAGTGCTGTGGTTTCGATGTGCCAAGTACTGAAGGGTCCGATAACTAACCTATCCTCTGACAATATATATCCGAGTATCAAAAAGTTAACTTTCATGTCTAAGTGATATATTGATCGGAGGATAGATTTGTGACGTAATTAGTCAGCTAATCAGTAAATTAATCATGTCATAATCTTTCACTTCACTTGATTAATAGCAACAGCAACAGTCGCCACTAGCGTCACCGTACGGTTGTAAGACGATCTCTTCATCGTCCGCTAACAAAGCAACACGTAAGATCCCTCAAGCACTCGATCTTAATGATGAGGAAGGTGTAGATTTATTATCAGAGGCTGAAAGAAAGTTGTGCGAAGGTTTACGAATACTTCCTAGATCCTATTTGGTGATCAAAGAGACAATTCTTAAAGAATGGGCACGAACCAATGGAACCCTTAGGAAGCGACAAGCAAGAGACCTCATACGCATTGATGTTAGCAAGACGGCCCGGATTTATGATTTTTTCATAGAGATGGGTTGGATAAGGCAATTATCAGATAATGGTTACTCAGGGGGAAATCCTAAACCTATGTCTAATGGAACGGGAAATAGCGAAGGCGCTGCGACGTCTAATGGCATTCACCCTCCGGCTAACAATAACAATCAAAGGACATACAAGCCATGCTAAATTAACTTTGCACGAATCATTTGATTGGTCCCTCTACATCTCGCATCAACATCTTACATTATTGTCCTTATCCTTTCTATTAATTTATATTTTCCTAGGTTTTCACACAATGTAACAAATGTAATATATATAAAAAAAAAAAAGCAAATCCTGGGAATAAATGTTGACTGTGATGTGATGAAAACCAGTTTACTCCTTGAGTGATTGATTACCTTAAAATTTTTTATGAAATTTTGCGAGATTATAGGTGCACCTATTTAGTTTTCGTATGCCGAGATTATATTTAAGTTTGTGAACCTTACCTTGTGGAGACTAACGAGTCGTGTGTTATGTGTGAGTCCAGGCAATCCATCATCTCTTTTATGATTGTTGCCATTGTAGATTCCATCTGATTGATTCTTTAGTTGACCATTAGAAATAGCACACTGTTAAAAAGATGGTTGAAATACTTCAGGTTCCCTCGAAACTAAAAAGTATTCCCTTTTATAGTAAATTAAAAATTATAATTTTGGAAATGTTTTATAAAAAAAGCAATATACAACAATATAAAAAATGCAATTTATTTTTTCATATAATGATTTACAGTATTTTATATTAAATTTTTTTTTTTAAAAAAAGTAGTCAACTTGATAATTTTATATTATTTGTTAGCATGAAAAATTCTGGTTAAAAAAATCAAAAAACTTAATAATAATAAAATTAAATATACAGTATTTCGATTGACATATATTATAATATAAAAAGTAATAATAATAAAAAATTTTTTTGGATAAACAGTTCATGTATACTTTGTTTCAAATATACAGTAACTTTTGAGATATTGTATTTCTTTTTTTTTTTTTTTTGAAATGATGACTCAATCTCATTTTATTGAATTTTCAAATCAGGGCTAAATTAAAATTTTATGTTACTGCTATCACTTTAATATCATAAGCTGATTACTTTTTAAGAGCTTTTTTAGTTGAAGATATATTACCTATTTCTTTATTGTTTTTTTTTTCTTTTTTTTTTTTTTATCTGCAATCATGTCATTATGATATGTCTTTATTGAAATATTTAAAAATAGCTAAATATTTACATACTTTTACAAAGCAACTAACTTATCATTGTATATTATTAATCAAAGAATTATACTATTTAAAAAATATAAAAAGTTCACTAAGCTAGTTTGAACTAAATAAAACTAAGTCTCAACTAGGTACTTTAAGTCAAATTTAAGAAACAATATTATATTTACTCAGTAATTTGATAATAACATCTAATTACTAGAATTATTATCAATAGTTTGTTACTGTCAATTATCCTGAAAAACAATAAATTGCTAAAGTATAATACTAGAAAAGAAGAAAAAAGAAAATACAATTCAAAACTCTTTAAAATATTCTTGTTTTATTTTATAATTTTCTCTTGGAAAGGGGTTTGCCTGATTGAGATATCCTTTAAGCTTTGTAATATTTAAGAAACTTAACTATTCCTAAAATAATTTCAAGAAAAATATTTGAGGAACTTATCCTTCTATCAATGTATAAATTCACCTAATATTACTGAAGCCAATACTATATTATAGAAGAGTTTGCCTGATCAGAATAAAGAAGTCTTTTCAAAAACTTTATCTAACTAGAATAGAAACTCGGAGATCCCAACTTTTATTCAAGAAAGCCTTTTCACCATCTAAGAAACTTAGTAAGAAATAAGAGTCAAATTTGTTTGCCTACCTATCACTTGCCTTTTGATATTATAATTGTTTCCTAGAAATTGAACATATATAATTGAAGATAAAACTTTTTCTAAAACTTTCTTTTTTATATTATCAATAATATATTGAGACATATAAGTATAATCAATAAGAGCTTGTTTATATTCCAAAAACTGACATGCTTCATGTTAGTCAATCACCTTTGATGGAGATTTATGCTATTCAAAATTCAAGGTTAAACTGAGTTAAGCAAAATTTCCTAAAAAATCATGAAAGTGAACACTTTAAGAGAATTAAAACAGTTTAAAAAAGAAAAAATAAGTCTTTTAACTATAACAAACTTCTATAAATCTTTTGTTTCAAAGGTTAAAAAGGCTTTTAGGTATTTTACAATCAGTTTTTCTTCCTTTGAAAACTTTCTTATCATTGGTTTCAAAGGTGCTATTTGATTTTTTTTAATTATTAGGGGTCAAGTTTTTGAGTAGAAAGGTTCATAAACAATAAAAGAAGAGTAAAAATGACTCTTGAAATCATATTTTAAGTTGTTTTAAGGAAAGTATTAAAATTTTATTAGCAAAGGAATATAAAAACTTCTAATAAATATCTTTTTTGTATATAATTAGAGAATTAACTAAAAGAATTGAAATTTTACTTATTTTTTAGGTGAATTCAATATCTCTATATAAAATCCTAATTACTTTAATTTATTATATATCTTATTATTGAGGAGAACAATTTGAATCAATCTAATTTATGTATCAGAAAAACAGATTTATCAATTTTCTTAAATTCTTTTTATTAAATATTCTTAAAAAAAACAAATCATTTTAAAAAAATTTTTTGGATCTCCTTTGATTTGTTTATTATGTAAATCTAATTTTGCCATAAGATCTGATTATTTTAAATTTCTATCTATTTAATAGGATCAGAGAAGAAATCTATTTGATAATTAGAAGTAAATAACTATGACTATAAAATTCAATTATAATATCTTATAACTTTTACTATAATCGAATGTATTCTTTTTGGAAGAAATTAATAATATAATCAAAATAGTATCATATATTCAGTTGTATATAATATAAAGTAACTTATAGTAGATTCCAGATTCTTATAAATATGAAGAAATACATTTAAATATATAGGGTAATCAATAGAAAATTATTTTTATTTTTTACTAATATAAGTTCTATTTGTCCAATTACAATATGAGAAACTTTGTATAGTTCAAAATTCAGAATCAAACTGAGATAGGCAAAATTCTTTAGAAAAAATAAAAAATAAGTATTATTAAAGTGACAACATAACTGGAAAGTAAAAAAGTTATCTTTAATTATTTAAATACTTTGTATTATTTTTCTACAATATAAGACAATAGTATATTAGTTCTTTTTCCTTTTAAAATTTTTTTATCCTTAGTAGAAAAGATGTTTTTTGATCTTTGCAATTACTAGAAGTCAAGTTTTTGTTTAAAAAGAATAATAAATAAAAAAAGAGAGAAGTAGTAATAACTCTTGAAGTTTTTTCAGGTTGGTTTAAAAAAAGTAATAAAACTTTATTAGTATAGAAATATAAAAACTTTTTATAAATATCTTTTTTATATATAATTAAAGAATTAATAAAAAGAGTTGATTGGTATAAGATATTGTATATCAAAAAATCAAAAAGAATCATTTATTGAAATAAAATTAATTATAAAATAATTTATTGTTAAAAAATATTTAGTTAAATTAATTTTTTTTTTTTTTTTTTTAACCTGCAATTATGCCACAATGGCTTGTCTTTATTGAAAAATTGAAGTAAATTTACAATATTTTACAGACTTTCACAATGTGACTAACTCGTTTTCATACAAAAGTACTCTAAGTCAGATTTGGGGAACAATATTATACTCCTCCAATAGATTGGTAATAACCTCTATTTACCAAGATTATTGCCAACAGTTTGTCACTGTTGAGTTTAGTTAAATTAATAGATATTCATATTTAGAATAATCAATTAAATTAATATTTGTATTATCTATAATTAAATCAAATAACAATTTATTTATTTTTTTTTTTTAAGTATATGTAACCAGACTAAATTGGCAGTTTATTAATCAATGAAAACATAATTATATTTTTATTCAAGCAATATGATACATATTACAGCCAAACTATTATTCTAATCTAACTAACTTATTGTAAGTATAAAAACCTTTAAGTTTAGTCTTGGAGACAATATTTCACTCAACAGTATCTTTGAGTAAAAACCCTCCTAGTCCATTGCATTATTGTCAGTAGATTGTTGCTATTATATATATTACTAAGCCACTGGAATATATGAAACTACAAAAGGATGGATTGAAAAAGGGGAAGGAGAATATCTAAAAATATCTAAGTAAATAATAAGAAAATAAAAAAGTAAAAATTTGAAAAAAAGATTTCTAGCTTTCTTTAAAGACCTGCTTATCAAGATCTTTTTTCAATAAGAAATTTCTAATTGAAATATTCTTTCTTTTCTTGACTATCTAAGGAACTTATCCATTTTTGATTTTGATTTCCTTCTTGTGTACCATCTAAGAAGACTTATTGCCTAGTGAAAACCTTTACTTCCAGGACATACTTGGTCCTAACTTTATTTGAGCAGTGATTTTTTATTCACCTGCAGTAGATATGTGACTTATAATAGACCCCGATTCTTATGTGATTTAGTAGAAACTAGGTCATGTTGTTTCAGTATGATACCTTCTAGTAGCCATACTTAGTTAAAAGAATTTTACTAATATATATCATCCATTACTCAAAAGGCCAGATTCCCCAATAATCCTTTTGCCTTATAATGGTAGGAGGGTCTTGAAAGAGATAAGGATCCTTGTCAATTGTGATATTATTTAACAACTTTTGGGGAAATGCATTTTTAACTGTAATTAAAGGGTTGGAGCTTAGTATAGACTAGAGACCATTCAATATTATTGCCTGATTAGGATAAAAGTGAGACCTTGATCTTGAACTTTGCCTGACTGGAATGATAGAAGAGAAAGACCTCAGCTTGAACAAATAGTAGCTTTTTCATTATCTGGAAACTTGTTGTTCATATTTTATTAATCTTATAGAACTTAATCTATAGATTAATCTAATTGAAGAAGAGAAGTGAACATAAGGCATCAATCAACTTTTTCAATTACCAATAATATCATCAGAACACATGAAATGATCAATAGAAACTTGTTTATATTTAGCTACTAACGTGTTTTGTGTTAACCAATCAGATTTCAGGTGACATTGTGCTATCCGAAATTTAGGATCAAACTGAAGTAAACAAAATTTTTCAAGAAAACCATGAAAACCAATAGGTACTTTAAGAGAGTATAAGATAGTATGTGAGAAGATGAATAATAAGCCTTTCCCTATTAATAGAACCTTTATTTCTTGTCACTTTCAGTTCTGTGAGGTGACACTCCACTTGTTAGTCCTTTTACTTTCTAGAACCTTCTTGTATTTAGTAGAAGAAGTGTGTACTTAAGTCTTTTCAGACCACTAAAAACTCAAATTTTTATTCAAAGGAGTTTATAAACAAGTAAAAAAAGGTAGAAGAGATAAATAAAGACAAGCTTCAAGTTGGTTTAATAAAATTATAAAGACTTTATTAGCAAGAAAGTATAAAACTTCTTGCAAATATCTTTTTTGTATGTGATCAGAGGATCACCAGAAAGAGTTTTTTTTTAAATAACAAAATTTTTTTTTTTTTAATCTACCATCAGACTGACATGATTTATCTTTATTATATATTTTAAAAATATTATACAATTTAAAAGATTTTCACATGACAATTCACCTATTTTAGAAGTTAACTTCTCTAGATGCAACTTAGAAGATGATATTTTGCTCTCTTAATAACTTGGATTATCCTTTAGCTATCAAGTTTATTACTTATAGATCATCAATATAAATTATCCAAAATTCTAAATAGTAGATCAAATACCTAACCACTTTTTCTTTTTATTATCCATCTTTCAATAATCTTCTCGAGGTTTATACCTTTAATTGTTCTTCATGTAATATCTTGTTTGATAAAAGACTATTCTCTTTTTTTAAATTTTTTGTATTTTTAAACTTGTTTTTTGGAACTTGATATCATTTAGATCTCCTATTAATACCTATAGTCTTTTTTTATTCAATTATCACTTTGTAACATTCATTCCAAATCTTTTTTTTTAAATTTTTTTATATTCATTGGTACAGTCTTCTTATAGCTTTCTTCATAATAAATGGTTTTATCTTGTAGTATAGTTTGAGGAAGTCTTTAATATCTTTAATTTTGTTTTTGTGAATATATCTACATATTATTTTGAGAAGGCTTTATTCTTGTTGCTATATCTTATTGAGCTATATACTAACTACTTGATGTATAGCTTCTTGATCTTCATCCTTGAGTTTTACTTGAATAGTAATATATTGAACCAACTTTTTACTTACTTTTTTTTAGATATTTAATCTTTTGAAGTTTGTTACTGAATACAAGAACAGGTGATCAGTTATTTCTTCATAAGTTTCATATCTAATATAAGTAGTTGATTTATAAACTTTTGATTTTCACTTCTTGAGTATCTATAATATAGATAAGTTTGTCATGAATATTATTCACCAAAAAGCTTTTGTCCTTATTATCCTTGAAAGATATATATAATATATGATATATATTAAACTGGCTTCAAAAGACTATTCAATTTATCTTGGTTTCCTCTTTACTCTATTTATTTATAATATGTCTTTGATTATTCTAGTCAAAACTGATCTTTCTATAATTTTATCCTTTAATAAATTTTCAGATACCAATGTCAATGGTTAGCCTTTTTTATATCTATTTCTGATAAGTATTGCAATTCTATTGAATTTTCTTTTTTAGCTAATTTTACTAGTATATCTGCTATATTGTTAAAATAATCTTTTTTATATGTATGAACTTTTTCCAGTATTAAGGTAAGACTTTTTTTCTTAATTAGATTTCTTATTCTTGTCCAAAGTGACCAATTAACTATTTTGATCCATTTTCTAAATGACATAAGTGGTTGTAATTATATAGTATGCTATATTCTAATAGCTACTTTAAAGTCTGTAAAGATAGTGATATTAGCATCTTGAGATAAAGTGTAGAGTACCGTCAATATTACTAGTATTTCTGTTCTTGCTGCTAAAGGCCATAGCAATCCTCCTACTAAGAATTGGTTGACAATAATATTATCTTGAGTTTGAATCTAAGTGATACTCTGTTACAATATTTCCTGTTTCTTTCTTAAAGAACCCATCAGTATAAAAAATAAAGTTTTTATGTCCATTGTTTTGATTCTAAAAGCATCAGTAAGTTTTTTAATATATTCTTTTGTGAGAATAGCCTGCTTTATTAATGAAATATGTCTGTTTCCTATTATTATTTATTTATATGTTGTTGCTATATTTTAGATATCAGGTCTGTATTACTTTGAGTTGTCAGGTATCCAATCTATTGGGTTGCCAAGAAGCAGTAGTAATTTTCTTATTCATATACTTTTAGATTTGTTGAATTGAGATAGCTGATATATTTTTGAAAATGAAGCTATTATTATCAGTTTAGTTAGATCTGAATAACATAGGTTCAAATTATCAATATAATTATAACTAAGCTGATATGAAGTGAAGATTATATTTCCTTGAACTTTCTTAACTTTTTCTATTATATTTTTTAATAGATTGGTAGTAATTTCTCAATAAGTTTTTCTTTTGTTCAGTATATTTGATAATTGTTTTATTCAAATTTTATAATTGTACCATTCTAAATTTCTGAGTAAGCTTCTAAGCAAATTTTGTTTTTCTGTGACTTGAAAAACAATTTGCTTATTCAATCTGAGAATACGACCTTTTCTGTTTTCAAAAAATATTTAAACTGCTCCCTATTCTCTAATTGTTCCTGTAGTTGAGTTAATTAATTGATTCAAGAATATTATATTATATTTCTTAAGGGATGCTATAGCTTTTTTATAATCACATTCCTCAAAAATTAACTTAATAGAAAGTATACTACTATTGACTTGAAAAAGGTTTTTCCATTTTCAACTTTGATATGTGATTTGAAGTTTATTGGCAAGGAATAAAGTGATAGCAATGAAGTTACCTTTTTCAGTAAAAACAGTTTCTGTTAGATATTTTTAGGCTTCCAGTATTTCAACTAATTTTATTTAAAACAGATAAATGTTGCTATTCTTGGATTTTTGGAATTGTTCAACTGACAAAAGAGAGAGGTTATATAACTTTCATTTGAATTTTCCATAAACTCTTGAGGCCTAATATCTATTTATTATGAATATAACTATTTGATATTGTGCTACAGATAGGAATCGTAATTTTTATCTGAATCTGAATGATCCATGGATTTAATCCAAACAGATTGGATCAGATTTTAAATTTTTTGATCTGTTTGTATACAAATCAGATACGGATTTCAAATTTTGAAATCCAATCTGATCAGATTCTAAATTTTGTATCTGATCAGATTTCAAGTTTTAAAATCTAACCAGGTTCAAATAAAATTCAGCAGTTTAACTATATTTAAATGTAACTATTTAAGGTAATTAAAAAAAAATCTCTGAATTTTTTTTTTATATTCCTTTAACACCTTTATATGTTTCTTTAAAATTTTGTAATATTTTTTATGATATTTTTCTCCTTGCAACATTACTGATATTATTTATATCAAAATAAAATAGAATACGATAGTTTTTTCGACGATTCCAACGAAATAAATGATGAAAGTTTCAGTTTAGATAACTATGAATTGAGCAATACTAGTAATGTTGCAACAAGTAGTTTTTTGGAGGTATCATCGAGCAATAAAATAAATTATAGAAGTAAAGTGTGG
>CAJVPT010004937.1:0-12792 GCA_910592055.1 Acaulospora colombiana | reverse complement strand
CTAGCATATCCAGACTAATAGTATCATAAGCTTTGACTATATCTTGAAACAATATCCATAGCTCTTTTTTGTTCTCTCTCACATCTTCGTAGATATTATTCAGAATTTGAATTGGTTTTGTTATACTTTCTCCTAGTAATCCTATATAGTTGGATCCTCTAAGGATATTATTGATTTTACAAATATTCCCCATTCTATTGATCAAAACTATGATGAAACACTTTCTAGTGGCCTTCAATAATATAATAGGTCTCATATTTAAAAGTTCACAATTCCAGGGCTTCGACTTGGCTATGGAATATATATGGCTTTGCCTTCAGAATATAGGAGTAACTTCCTATTTCAAGAAGTTGTTAAGTATTTTTCTCAAGTATTCTTTTCCATCCTGGCTTAATCTTTTTAACATTTCATAGCTAATCTGAGATTTGTCTGAAGCCTTGTTATTGAAAAGTATTTTGAGTATTTTATATAATTTTTTTTATAAGATTGGTTTGAGAAGATTTTTATATTAGCTCTCTTGAATATAGTTTCTAGAATTGTACTCCTTTTTTCAATCTTCTGTCAGGTTATCAAAATTGGCTTCTTTTCTTTTAAAGGTTTCTAGGTGATATCATCTTATCTCTTTTTCGATTTTATATTTTTCTATTGTTATATATTTGGTATTGCCTTATCTGATTTTGATCTTAACTAGTATAATCTTATTCCTTTTTTTATTGATTAAGGAGCTTACCATCCTTCTTTGATTGTTTTTTAGATCATCACATCTTTGTTCTAATGTGATTTTAATAGCATCTTTTGTCTTTTTGGCTTCAAGTCTTTAATTAATGAACTTTAGACCTTCTATTGCATCTTGAATATCCTTTTTTAATAATATCCAGGGCATATTGGAGATGCTGTATTGTACACAATAATTTTTGATCTGATGATATGGGTTGTGAATGGCATTATGTTTTTCTATTGTTTTGCAAAGATTTTATAGCTTTTCTATTTCTTTCGAGGTTTCAGTTTTCTTGAGAAGTTCTTTTAGTTGCAAGGCTTTTTTGTATTTTATAAATTAAGGACTATATCTATCATTTATTTCTTTATGTGATGTGACCTTTTTAGTTTTAGCTTGTTAAAAGCTACTTTACACATCTGTTTTTCAAAAACTTGTCTGTGAGTTTTCCTTATTTATCTACTTCAAGTTCTTCTAGAAAAAGAGGTTTCAGTTTCATCTTGAACTTATAATCCAAGTTTTTTCAATAGGCTTGCCACTGTTCTAATGAAAATCCTTTTATATCAATTTGTCTTTTGTTTTGTGTTTTTGATTTGATAGTTAAGTTTCTTATAAAGAGGTCTTCATTATAAAGAGTAATTATAAGCATAGTATGATCACTCCCTATGACTTTTTGTATTTCTTGATTATCAAATTACAGTAATGGATATTTTGTTAGACCTTGTAATATTCTTATATAATCAATTCTACTACTGCTTGTAGCATTCCACCATGTTGGGTTTTATTTTTGCCTTCCCATATTGCTTGGGTATCTATAAAGCCCTATTTATTCAGAAAGTTGAACAGTGAAATTTTAGGATGTCAAGAAGCTCTAAATCTAGCCTTAAAAAATGTTGTTTTATCTTCTAATGGATTATAGGTAGCATTGAAATCCCCCATCACTATTATATGAAAGTTTTGTCTCTGCTTTCTTTTGATAAGGCTAATTAACCTCTCTTGTACCTTTTTGTATCATTGTTTGTCTGAAGGAATGTAAATCTATATAATACAGACTTTTTTCTTTTTCATGAAGAAGTTAGCTACTATTATATAACCTTCCTCCTCTTCTATTGATGCTATTTTCTTTTTCAAATCTTTCCTAATTAGGAGGTTGACCCTTGTTTCAAAAGATATGCCTTTATTGGTACTATAAAAATACTTATAGGCTTTTTGATTTCTAAAAATCCATTTTGTATTGGTTTGGGTCAACTTAATTTTGCATATTTCCATTATACCTATTCCTTAATCCTATATCTTTTCAATAAGACTTTGTTGATTTGTCTTGTATGTTACACCTCTAATATTGTGTATACCTATTCTTATCACACTTTTCTTGATATCATCTTCTATCTCTTTTGTATTCTTATTTGCTTGTCTATATTTTGGCTTCTCAAAAAGGTAATATACTTATTTTGTAGAAATTTATCTATGTTTAGGTCACTACCTTGTTCTACAGCTTCATTTGAATCTATTGTTTGTACTTTGCCCTTATTATAAATTTTATTTGAGGAAAAACTGGACTCTTTCTCCTCATATCTATCTTGATCAACTAGTATGATATTTTAGAAGCGGTTAGCCCATTCTGACCCTCCTCTTCTTTGTTAACTAAATCTTAATTTGTCTTCAAGCTTGGCAATTCTTCCATTCAGTTTTTCCAGGTTTGTCAATATGAGCTTTAGTGGGTCTTACTTATCTTCAAACTCTGGTTCATTATATTGTCTTCTATTTTGGTTTTCTGATGGACTTCTAAGATTTTCCAATGGTATCCTATTACTTTCTGTTGCTAGATGGTCTAGGGTTCTATGGTATCTTTATAAGATATTACCATTTTGACATTAATACCTCTTTTCCTTTGATTAGTTGATCACTTATATTCAATGGTTGTATTAGAGCTTATCGATTCACTGTTTGATAATGAATTTGATATAGGTTCAGTATTCGTTTTTACTGTTCTATGCCCTAGTCTTTCTCTTAATCTTTCAATTCTAGGTTTAGGACCCATTATAGTTTCTCCTATGGCTTTTACACTTCAGGATAGTCTTAGTCCCTATAGAAAAATATATTGCTTGCAAGCTTTTGTCAGTACTTCTTTTATTGCAAAACATATTATTGTAAAGTTTTATTTTTTCAACGTATAAGGATTTCTTGGTATATAACAGGCTTTAGCTTCTATATTATTAAGCACCCTGGCTACCAAACTTGAATGTATTCTATTTGTGCCTAAGAGCCTGGCTGAGTATTTGTTTCATTTAATCAAAACTTCATTTATTTCTTTATTAGTCAATTTTTCTTTAGTGAGGATTGTTTTTATCATTTCTATTTCAAGTGGTGTCATCCATATTTTTTCAAAATTGGTTTTGAAGTGTTTATGCCACTTGAGGTAAGCCTTTACTCTGGTTTTTGTTTTTACCTTATAGATATTGATGTTTTTAACATTTCAATATCTTTTTAGGTGTTCTTTTATATAGTTTTTGGAGAGTTTATGATCCACATCCATTAGACTTACATACCATATGTCTTTGCTCTCTTCTAGATTGTGGTTCGAAATATTTTTTTCTTCATCTTGTCTATAGCTAATTGATCTATGTGTTTTTCTTTTCCTGGTTCTAATTGTTGGAGACTAAAGACTTTTTCCTTTCTGTTTACCTCTTCTAAGTATTTAAGGAAATCTTCTTCTTCTTTAAAGTGGAGAATCAGCTATTCATTGCTATTAATAAAACTTTTATAAAGAAGGTTCATTTATCCTGAGATAATTTTAAGGCACTGCATAGATAGGCTCTAGATTTTTTTTCTAAGCTTCCTAAAATGTTTGCTGTCATGGCTTCTAATTGATATGCTCCTTTTTTACTTATGTAGTATAGATTTGAAGTAGAATTTATAACTCTATTTTTTGTACTATATAAGCTATATTCATTTATATTTTGTCATTTGATCTTTTCTCTCAGTATTTTGAATTCTATTTTCTCTTCTATCTCTTCTTGTTCTTGAATATTAGACATTGTGATCTCATTGTCTACTGTTAGATCATTTTTTACCTAAGTAATGATCTCTATAGGAAGGGTTTTTATTTTTTTGATATATCTTTTTTTTTTTGATAACTTCAAGAAGTTCATTTTTGATATACAGCTGAAGCAGATCCTCTTATTTTCCTTTCTCAAGCTGTCAAAGGTAGGTTATATGTGTATTAGAATTCATTCTTTATAAAATATCATCTTGTCTACTCCTAAGATACTTGCAATAATACTATTAAGTATTATACAGGTTTCTAGGACTGATGCTTCTTCTCCTACTTAAATAATGGCTTGCTCCTATTTGGCTATTTGTTGTGTAGCCTATAGTTCATTATGTTTGTCATACTTTCTTGCAAGTCAAATTAGAGTATCAATAATATCCTTTTCTCTATTATCTATTATTTGTATTGTACATATGAAGGGTAGCTAATAGGAAATAAATTATATAATATTGTTAAAGTCACATGGGACCGAAAAATCTTTTGCATGTTTTGCTTCTTGTTTTAGTAATTCCCTATTTTATTTTGTGTCTTGATTTTGTTTTGATCAAACATATGTTGTTTATTCCTTCTTTATCTAGTTTGTTTATTTGTTTATACTAGTTTATAATATTGTATTATAGATTCTTGCTGTTTTGTTTATGTCAATCACGTCCTGTGATGATATTGTGATTAAGGATCTTGTCAAATCTATTCACTTTTATTGTGTTATTGTGATAGATTTTTGTTAAACTTGTTTTGACAACAGGTCTATACATGTGTATGTGTTTACATTACTCTGGCTAGGTATTTTGATATTTGCAAGGTGAAATATACACATTAGGCTGTTTAGATTTTAGGAAGCTTTGATGTTCTTCTGGGTCTTAAGAAATTTAAGGTTTGTTTGATTTATCGAGCAAATCTACTTTTTTTAAGATTCCTTGTAATATCAAGAAAGTTGTTAATTTGTACTGGCCTGGTTGCAAGTACTGTAAAGTTGATATTGGTTTCCCTTTTCTGACTGTGAATCAGTTTATATTAGTTTCTTTTCTTCTTCTTAAAAAAGGAGAAAAGGTCAAAATTATTGCTGTATATATATTTTTCAATAATCTACTGCTCTAGGGCTATGCATGAAATGTTGTTTTGTGCTAAGATAACTGTTGTATCAATTTCAATTTATTATAATAAGATTTTTGAAATTGATATATTGTATATAATATAATACAAAATTTTAACTTGAATTAAAACAAAAAATAATAAAAAAATTAATAAAAACTTATTTTTATATATTTGTTATTTAAATTTTAATACTTAATTAAAGTTTTTAAAATTAAAAAAAAATTTTATTTTTTATTATTTTTTTTTTTTAACCCACAATCAGGTCAGCATGACTTGTTTTTATTGTATATACAGTATAACAAATATTTACAAATTATTTTGATTTTCATATATTAACTTACCTGTCATCAAAAAACTATTTTTTTAGATATAACTTAGGGAATTATATTTGCTCCTTTACTGACTTGGATAAATCCTCTAGTCAATAAAATCATTGTCTACAGGTCATTACTGTAGATTAAAAATTTTTTTTTGTATTTAGATTAATGATTTATATTATAAATTGATTATTATATATCAAGCTACAGTAATAACCTATAGGCAATTTTATTAGTAGATGAAAAAATTTTTATTTAACTTGTTAATGGAGCAATAAATTACTTCTATAGTTATACTTAGAGTTTTATGAATTAAGATAAATGAGTTTATTAAAAGATAAGTTTAGTAATATATAGATTAATATATAATATACAATTGTTTAATAAAGTACACATAACTAGCCTGATAAGAGATTTATAAAAAATTTTTTTATTCAAATTCTAATAAATTTTAATAAAGTTTTAGATGCCTTAACAAAGTTTTAAAATATCATTATCTTATTAAATATTATAGAACAACTTTAATAAAATGTCTTTTTAAAAATTTTAAAAGAAAATCAATAGGGTTTTTTGGTTTTGTAATATATTATAAAACTCGTATAATTGATAAAAAACGATATAAATTCTACAAGTACTAGAATATATAATTATGAGAAAAAAATAATTATATCATAGTTATTTTATAAATGATCAATAGAATTCAATGATTCTTTTTAAGCTAAAATATACTTTATCTATGATATAATAAAAATCATTTAATTTTTATATTTGAGCTTAAGAAAAAAATATGCATTAAGGCATATTGATGATAAATAAAATTAATTTAAAGAATTACGGTATATAACGATTCTTAAAATATCATTTATTTTTTTAAAATCATAAAAAATTGATATTTCTGTTATTTGTTATAAATCAATTTTTTTCTATCAAGAAAAAAAATGATTTAATTTTGCAAAATCTCGATTTTCATTATTTTAAAACAATGTCTGCTTTTTATTTAAGAGCACGGTCGAAACTTGAAATGGCAAATATAAAGTATGTAGTGTCAGAAAATATTTAACTTCATTATTTATTTTCGTGACCAATAATTGGTTTGACTTAAAGATTAGTAAGAAATGTCGACGGCGTTAATCCTGAATGCAAATGGACATTTAATTTGAAAAATAAATTTGGTAAATAAGACTTGAGCTATTCGGTCAATATTGTCGAATAATTATAGTCTACAATAATAATCACTTTTAGTCATGGCATTTAGCTGTTACACGGAATATTACTGCATTCCAAATCGTTCTAAACTTCGTTGATTAAATACCCAAGTGTATTGGAGGCGGATAAGGGAGGTTGAGATGATCTCATGAGATCAAAGTTTAATCTTTAAAAACTTTCTAATGCGTCGCGCGCATATTACTTTCATGTGTCAGCATCAGCAAACTTAGCATGTATAGAAAAGTTGATTGATTTATTTAGATTCCCAATAAACCGCAAAGTAAAAATGTATTTTCGAGCCGGCTCTTCCTCTAAGATTTATAATATACAAATTTGCTGGTGAAAAATGCGTGTCGAACGAATTTTTCATCGGCTTAAATCTAGATGAATTGTATGCGTGTTTATGAATGATATACAGAAGAGATCTAACTTAAAAATACAGTAATTTACAAAAATTATCGTGTAGCCGAAAAAATGAAATCATCAAGAAATTCATATAAAATAATAATAATAATATCATTTTTAAAATATAATGCTCAGTCATCTCTCTAAAAACTTTATGCTCAGCACAAAGTAAGTTCCTCCTGGGAATGTCTTGTAGTCGGTAATAATGTGATTAGTTCACGAAACACCATGTAATTGGTATACGACCTGCGCCGAGGGGGGCGAGTTGCTGGAATGCTGCGGCTGAAATTGTTTTAAATTAAAGTCAGCAAGTTGAACTTTTGCTACACGCGAAATTAAGTTAGGACAAATCAAAGGGGAATGATACTTACGACTGAAGTCGACGCTGCCTTCTTCACAACCCATACACTCGTCAACAACAGTAGCTATAACAGAATTACCGTTGTAGAATGCCTGGATTTTTTGCCCGCAACTTGGACTATGGTTTGGGTTTCCGTCGGCTGACGCTTGAAATTGTGTGAAAGACAAGGCGCAAATGATATCAGAGTCAGAGTTTGTTTCACCACAAGCACCTAGGCCCGGATTATACCAAGTGCCATCACCGCTGAAAGTTGGAGTCTGTCGGGTGGAGATAGGAGCTGAATGGTAGGAATCGATGTTGAAAGAAAGGAGAATGACAACAACCACGAGGAACATGAACAATTGGGAGGATTTGAAGGCCATTTTTGCGTTGTTTTTTCTTAAATTTGTTTGTGTGTGTGGGAGGTAAGAAGTTTTTTATTTTCAAAATAAAAAATTATCGATTTCTTTCCTTTTCTTTTTTTAACCAAAAAATCAATTTTTAGTCCGCGAGAAAGAAGATATGAAAGTTTTTTTAATTGTTATTGCTTAAGATGCGAAACTGGTACTAAATGCTGTTAATGTTTTTTGAAAATTTGTGAATCAAGGCTCGCTTCGAACACGAATTTTCAAAAAGAAAAAAAGAAAAAGAAAAAGAAAAATGTAGATGTATATTGATAGATCAAACAACGGCAAGCCGTAGTTGAATATTGATGGTAGAGAAGATGAGTGAGTGAGTGAAGTGAGGTTTGGTGGAGGGTGAAACCAATCGTTTATATAGAAAAAAAAACAATGATGTGGAAAGTATTCAGAAGTCGGAATGTGCAGCGCCGCGCGAGTATACAATGCGGCATTGTCAAAATAAGCTTTATTTTAACGCGAATTCAAAAAATTATATTGCTTCGGTGACACAAAACGTGCATTACACGGATGTTACAAGTAAGTTTCAGGCCTTATTGAGGTAAACAAGTTACATGCGTAGGTGATAATTCGTTCCCCAACGGTTTGTGCATTTTCCGTTTGTTTATGCAAATGTATGCAAAATTATAATTGACACTGACAACATCTAAACAGATAGATATGGAAAGAGTATTAGATAGTCGGTCTTTTATTATACAACAAATGCTTATTACGTAACCTTTAGTGCACATTTCATGTCTAATTATACTACTCCGAAACAAAATCCATCGAAACATTAAAAGAAAAAAAAAGGGCGAAACAATGAGTAATTCTGAAAAATAAGGAGGGCTATGACAAAGTACGAAATGCCGTTCGTTCGTAAGCCTGTCCTGTGTAGTCTCAGTGCGTATCTAGGCAATCGAGGCTTCGTTGCCCCCGCTCTCGAATAACTGACAGGACTTCCAAATTAGCACAATCCCGATCTTTTTTGTCGCTGCCGCATCCTCAGACGTTTCAAATCTTGATTATTGATAACGTACTTCACGGCAGGATCTGCGGAGCACCACCTTTACAGTATTTTTTTTTTTTTTTAATGTTTATTTATCATATTTGGTTCGAAAAATTACACGCGTTGCTTAACATTCGTGCGAAAATAAGAAAGAAAGAAAGAAAGAAAGAGTGAATGAATGAATGAATGAAGGAGAGTAAAATCTAGATTGAAATCACTTCATGTTTATGCTTCTCGGCCTTTAACTGAACCATACACACAAGTAAGCCGCAGTGAGTAACGACGCTCAACCTTTGTTAATATTGTGAGCGGATAAACGTTGGAAATCGGAATTCAAAAAACAAACGACTAACCGCTCTTGTAATGACCTGATTCCGTCGCCATCACTAATCACTCTTGCCCTATACTACATTCGTTTCTATACATGCTTAATTGGTTAGTTTATTGGCTTGCACCTAACCCAACCAATGTAAGTGTGAATGTGATGCACATGTAGGTTGTAAATTGTGTGCGTATGTACATACATATTTCTTTTTCTTTGCTTTTTTTTTTTTTTTTTTTTTTTTTTTTTTTACCGGGAATGAGTAAAAAGAGAAACATGCAAGTGTACATGTCGAATTCCAAGATACAGATAGGTTACATTAACATCTTAATTATCGCCTGTTATATTTGATAATCAACTTCGATTATTGCATATGACTTTAACTTATCATCCATCCTTCGTCTGTATAGATCCATGAGCATGCATACAAAACTTTACGTACAGTACATCCGTCTACCCCTGCATGAACATACTACAACAGAACGTGATACCGGACCCCAGATTCTATCAATCATTTTGTTTCCTTCCCTAGATGCCCACAGCATATAGTGTTTATGACACAACCCACGAAAACGTGCATCCAGATTGTTTGTTTTCATTGATCAAAAAAACCTAAAAGCGGTTATGAGAGTCTACTTGTCATACCAATTTTAAACATAATAAAAAACCGGGGCGCGCAAAATGACGATTACTACGAATTATATTAATGTGGCAAAATTTGTTTCAGTCTTTGTTGCATTTTTTTTCTTCGTATCACGCATGGAACAAACTTGTGCACAAGGATCCCTTTGGCAAACGTCCGCCAAGACCACTCGAAAATTCATGCCGATCGAGAACAATGTTACCTCTTCTTATGATTCCGCTCATAGATGAAAGAACCTATAAGATAGAAGTAAATTTTAAATTGAAGCCTCAAAGGAAACAATTAAAATACTGTAACTGTAGGGTCCCCTTTATTTTGTTTCGGGTTTATTGTTTTTCTTCCTCTTTTGGTTAGTCAACGTTACAAAATTTCTAGAATCATTCCAAATTCATCCAGGAGTTTCGACATTGCGAACCGATTCGTTCTCAGTTCGGCATATACCTTCATCGCCTTTTTTTTTCTTTGAAAAAATTTTCAAATGCCAATATACCATTTTTCATATTATGTAAGGTGTTCTCCAATAACCGAACGCACGTTAATTCAATATAGAGATACACCCTCAAATGTTTCGAATTCTCGTAACTTCGCGTGAAATCCTCATTCGTGCGGCATGAACAACCAATTATTTTATGTTTTGCCTGTATGTTAATTCGTGGTTTAATAAAAGAGAAATCAAGAAAAACAAATTATCATCATTCACTAATGATAAGGCATACCCTCATAATACGCCGATAATCGTGATCCTAAAAAACCTGGTGCATGCAAGATTAATACCGACATAGTTGCCGCCATCACGGTTGTCATTGTGTAGAGAGAAGCTTTGCTGCAATCGTTTGAACTTTGAAGGAATTCCTGCATAACGGAATTACCCAATAGATTGTACGGTCGTTACGCAAAGATTTTATTCAAAATATCAAAATCGATTAGAGAAACATTTTTAAAAAATTTTTTCTATTAAAGATTATATAGATATTTTCTTAAAAAAAAAAAAACCAAATGGAATAATATTTTTTGTAATTTATGTAGAAAAAAATTTCGTACGTACAATTCAATAAATAAATAAACAAATAAAAATTTTGACAATTTTCTTAGATTCTTTAAAAATATTAAAAATATTTATAATAATAATAATAATACTTTTAATAATTTTTTTAATAATTTTCTTGAAAAAAAAAAAAAAACTGGATATTACTAATAGAAAAAATATTTATTACATTTAAACAACATCAAATAAAATAATCTGTTGAAAAAATATCGAATAGAATAAATACAAATGTTTTATCAATTTCTGTATAAAAAATTAAATTATGGTAAGCTTTTTAAAAATTCATTATTGTTTTTTTTTTTTACTTAGCTTATAATTATGTCACTAAGATATATTTTTATTGAAGTATTAAATAAGTATTTGCAATATTACATTGATCTATTATATAATAACCAATTATCATTACATATTTTAGTTAAGGATTATACTACTTAAAAAATATATGAAGTTTACTAAGTTAATTCAAACTAAATAAAACAAAGTTTAAACTAAGTACTCTAAATCAAATTTGAGGAACAATATTTTATTTCTTTAATAAATTGGTACTTAACCTTATAATATATTTATCAAATTATTATAAATTATTTCAAAAAATAATATTTTTAAATTAATTAAAACAAAAAAAGAAAAAAAATAATAATAAATCAAAGTTTTACAAAAGTTTTTATTCAAATAATCAAATTTTTTAAAAAGATATTTATCTAATTAAAATATTCTTTAGCTTCAAACTATTTAACAAACTTATTAATTCATTATTAAATCTACATATTATCTAAAAAACTTTTTATTTTGAGTTCTTAAACTAGAAAATTTTATTTTATATCTTTTATTTATAAGACTTAAACTTATAATCTAATCAAAAAAATAGTATCAATAGTATTTAAACTTTATTTTTTTTTGAACTGTCCTAACTAATGGATATAAATCTTTATTGAATAGTAATAGACTTTTTAATTATATGAGTTATTTATCTAACCTATTTAATCGTATCAATTTTAATTCTATATTTTGATTTGGTCAATTTTACATATTTGATACTATTTTATTAATTATCTTGCTCTGTCCAGACATCTAATGTTCTGAGAATTCACTAGTGGACTTTTATTGATATTAAATGAAGAGCCACATGGTATGTGTTCCTTAGATAGTAATATTGTTATAGATACTGTGATTAATCTTTTATTATGTTAAGTCTTGAAAAGACCAGTTGTATTTTAATTGTGCAAGATCAATGGTATGTAATAATATCCCAATAATTCAATAGTATATCCATGATCAATATATCGTCTTTTATTGTGTCATTATTAACTATTCTTCAAATATGGCCTTTCAGAAGTATTCCTTAATCAAACAAAACCTTGAGACTTCTCTTAAACATATCAACCCCTGCAGTTCTCATTATGATATTAATATTAATTACTAGCTTAAATGCCAGTTATCCTTTTTGACATCCATTGATTTAATGATTGTATAATCTCCTATAGTGTATTCTGGCCTATACTAGTTATCTTTTTGATTGGTATTAATAACTTACATAAGTCTTCTATCTTTTTCAGAAGGTGTTTTTTGAAAAGAGATAAATTTCTTATATATTCATTGGTGATCTCAGATCAATCAGAATCTTTTTTGGCTTGCTTGGTGTTTTCCCATATTCTAAATGACAAGGATCTTTTTTTTTCTGATACTAAAACTAATCAGGACCTATGTGACTTAATTTATTACACTGTGATTAGACAGTGAGTTTCTATAGATTGATTATGTACAAGTGTACATATGACTAAATAATATATATCTTGTACAATATAACCCATATTGTGAAAACTATTCTTAAGTGAAATTAAACTGGTATCTCATGAATAGTGACTTGAGAGTATACCTACTGCAATCAAGCAGCCTTAAAAGAAAACAAAAAAATTTGCAATATAATTCTTTACACATATCTAAAACTCAACTACATGCAATCTTACTTCAATAGTAATACAGAGGTCACTCAAAGTATCCATAGAGCTATCAAGCAAGTTTACCAAATATAACTTACAATTGATTGAAAATACCTTAACAAAAACATACCTATCAATTAATTCAACTATAAAGAAATTGATTGAAAAACTAGTTTTATACTCTTCTATCCAATATAACTCATCAACTCATAAACAGATAAGTAAACCTTTTAACAATACAGCTTTTCCATCAAATTATGGAATCAAGAGCTCTTAACAATATACAAACTACACAAAAGATATTC
>CAJVPT010004936.1:0-12795 GCA_910592055.1 Acaulospora colombiana | reverse complement strand
GTATAGTTTACAAAGGTTTAATAAAGCACACCTAACTAACCTGACAGAGGGTTAATTTAAAAAAAAAAAAAAAAATAGAAAGATACTTCTATATCTATCAGTTGTTTTATCTACTTACCTTATAGAAAAGGAAACAAATAAATAGTAACTAATTTACAATAAAAAAAGATAAACTAATATTAACTTTACAAAACTTATAACTAGATCAATACAGATAAACAAACACCTTTTTTGACACTATAAAAAATCTTCAAAAGAGATAAATTAATTTAATAAATCAAATAATTTCAAATCTCCAAGACTCAGAAGAATATCAAAACTTCTCAAGATCTAAATAGCTTAATTTACTAATCTTCAATTCCTTAATATCAAAACATATTAACAAGTAGTATAAATATATATACATATAAAGGTTAACTTTTAAAACATATTTGATTAAGATTCACTATAATAATATAATCAAGCTATTATATTGATAAGATCAATAATTACAATAAAATAATATTAAGGAATTAATATCAATAAGCTATCAAAATATTCTAAATATAGGTAATGAATTAGTTAAAATAAATAAATAACTCTGGTATTAAATAATAAATAACAATATGAGTACTATCTATATTAAAACAGAACTAACAAGTTTATTAGTAGTCATTGAAATAATATTAAGGATTAAAATTAATCTACTAATATAATTGCTTATAATGCAATACAACTAAATAACAATAATATCAATCTACATATACTAGTCAAAAAATATTTATTCAACATAATGCTACTCATGTAACATTCATAAAAAAAATAAACAATTCAACATATTAATGATATAAATAAATAATAAATCAATTTCTACCATATAATTCAATATAAATACTATAAATTATTATTCAATTTATATTACATAAATCATTAATCAATTTTTATTATATAATTTGGTATTATTTATCATATAATTTGTAATATTTTTACTATATATTTCATTAAAATTTTCCTCAAAAAATCATTAAACATTTGTCAAAATTCACACATTTGTCAAATTTTTAATTATATATTATATTTACTTTTTAGAGGAATTATAGTTAAATATTCATAAAAGTCTTGTCAATTTGAGATTCTATATCTAAATGAAATAAATTAGCCAAAAATATTATAAATAGAAATTATATATTCACATCTAATTGGGTAAAATTCAGTACTCCACAATTCAACATTCATGTCATTTTCAGATCCAAAATAAAATTTTTATTTTCTGTCAAATTAATCAGTTTGTACTACCAAATAAAGGTCAATCGATATTTAATAACATTATTCAAAAAGTCTATTAAATGTGTAAAGAAGAATTGAACTTGTTCTAGATATAAATCGATAATTATATCATGATTCACAAATCTAACTAATATAAATAAGTCCTTAATATTTCGTGAAGATATAACAGAATCAAATATTTCACTTCCAATTCAGCATATATCCTATTAATTTACTCTATTTTAAATAATTATCAAATTTTCATTATCTTTCATAAATAGTTTTCAAAAGTCAATAATTTCATAAGATAACTTATAGTATTCAACTAATAGATCTAATATTTTAGTAGATACCTCTAAATTTGATTTTTTTGAATACAAGAGTTCACCTAAAAAATGTTTGGGTCCATTGATTATTGTTTCATAAATATTATATACAGTATGTTGTTTAAAAATTGATATAACTTATCAATTGAAAACTGATCTAGTTCAGAAATTGAGCCAATATTTGATCAATTATTTAAAATTTCAAGCTCCTGATTATTAAATAGGAAATAGTTAGATTAATAATTCAATAATTATTTATCAATTTTCATATTAATTTGGGTTCAATATTTCGATGACTATTAGACAATAAATCTAGATTAAAAATTCATTTGAATACTATTTTCGAATATTAAATTTGTTAAAAAATCTATCTAATATATCATTTATTCTCTCAAATGAAAAGTATTAAAATAGATACAATAGCCTATAATCATATATGCATTCATATAAATATAATGAAAAATAAAGATTTGAAGTAATTTTTTCTTTTTCATATTTTTATTCTATTGGTTTAATCATTGTAACCAATCTTTTATAAGTCTTATTTAATGCATTTCATCTTAAAATTTGATATACTAAGATTTGACAAATCTTGACAAAATTTGTTAGAATTTGATAATCCATATCTGAAAGAAGTTTTCATAGAATGATAGTTGCATATATTATGAAAAAATTTCTTTACTGATTGGCAGTAAAGTTAAAAAATTCTTCGCTACTATTTTTTTTTTTTTAGAATTTGGCCAATATTTGATGGCACATGAAAATTTTCTATCATTAATTGTATTTCATCCAATGCATTATTTATCAGTATCTCTTTTTTAATCCATATTTGTTAAATAAACCATTTATTAATACCTAAAAAAAAACAGTGTATAGAATTGATAACTAAATATTAAATTGGATCAAAATAAAGTAGGTGAAAAAATTTAGACCATCTGGCATGATTCTTATTGACAAAACATTTTTGTGCTATATTTGAGTTACAGCATATCTATTTGATAAAATCTTGTTTATGTGTTGTCAAATCTCTTGGTATAAACCATTTATTTATATCCTCCATGCCACCAAAATTATAATAATTATTTTAATAATTGATATTTTTCTTGCAATGATAATATAACACTAGTACCAAAATATGTTTATACACTTTTCATACAGTAGGAATATCATATGAAATTAAAATTAAAACTACCTAAATTATTTTTTTCTCTTTATTTTTGACAATTGAATTGAGTTTTATTTCTTGCCATAGTTATATCAATTCATCGACAATTAGAGAAAGGTAATGGTTTATTTAGTATAAACTTGATTTACTAGGATTCAATAATATGCCAAGAATCAATATATTTTCATGTTTAAATCATATTTCATGTGAAAAATTTGTAATAGCCACTTATATAACTCCAGTACTGTGTGCTTTATTATTGAATGATTGAAACCAATTGATATTTAGCACCAATCCCAAATATAAATTAGTTAAAAAATAATTTTGGATTTTTATCTTTAAATGTTTTCCAAATATCACTATTATAGATATTACATCAATGCTTGATTAATCTATCCAATGCTGAAGATTAGATTCAAAATTTAGATTTTGATATATTTGTGACAATTGATGCTGAATAGTAGAATATGGAAAAACTAAATTGAACCAATTAATTATATTTTTATTTAATAATTCTGATTTTGTAGATAGTAGAAAATTACAAGTTATTCTTTGTTTTATTGCCAAATTAGAAAATTCAATATAAACACACATTATGATTGATAGCCAATTGTTTTTTTGAAAACTAAGAACATTATCTTGTCTATATAATTTGTGGTATCTTTAATATGTCACAAAACTAATGAGGTATATAAAGACCTACAAAAGAGCTCAAAGTCTTTACTATCAATTTTAATTAACACCAATTTCATAATTTTTAGCAATGCATCTGTTATACTATTCAATAAATTAAATCAAATTCTATAGTTTATAATTCACAACAAAATCTATATAAAATGATTATCCAAAAATTTGCTAGAACTTGGTAAAAATTTATATTTGATGTTGAATAATCTTTAAATATATCATCTATTTCATTATTATTATTAACTTCAAATTCATCATTTTCAAAACTTGTATTATTCAATCTCAGATTTGGTTGATTGTTGCTTAATGAGATAATTTGATTTGATAAAATATTTCTTGTTCTGTAGTAAAATGTGAATTCTTTATTTGTCAAATATTTACTTTTTGTTTTTTAATATCTATGGAAAATTCTATTTATGAATCCACAAATGATCTATTGTATTTACTACAATTGTAAGTAATTTTCACTTTTTTAGGATTTTTTCTTAAACTTTTATTAAGTAAAACTAAAATTGAACACTTTCTTGATATTTTGAAAATTGATAAATAATAATATAAAGTGGCAAAGTTGTAATTGATATATTAAATAGCTTTGAATTGTAATATAATATAAGTATAATATGATGAATAATATATAATATAATATAGTATATAACTATAAATTGCAATATAATATTATAAATAATAGTATAATATTGTATCAGTCCCAAATTGTATTAAAACAGTACAAATAATTTTATTTAAATAATTCTTTAATTAATATTTTTTTTCAATACCTAAAATATCTGAACAAAAAAAATCAATTGGACATACTTTTTATAAAGAATAATCATATTTACCTTCACAACCTTCACAATCTTTTCTGCACTCACAAACTTTCTTTACATCAACTATATCAGAAGTGGCAACAGTTTATTCAGTAATACCTGATACCAAATCTAAATTCTTACTATGACTATTGAATTGTTTAAAAGAATGTCATCTATTGTATTGTTTGAAATATTACCATCCGAAGTTGTACAAATATTAATGTTGAAAGTTGAATTGTCATCTGAAACTCGAATCAGAAAGGATATTAAAAAAGATTAGAATTAAATTATTGTCAAATTATTAAAATTTATTTTTATTAATCAAATGATTTATTTAAAAACAAAGAATTATGTGCATAGATCAAAAAACTAAAAAGAGAAAATATCAAATTTATAAAATAATTAGACCTAATGAAATATATTAATACCAAGTTTTTCAAAGAATCAGAATAGCAAAAAAATGAAATAGAAGATTTAAAAAAGAAAATTGATTAGCTTAAATTTGTGAAACCTGAACTTGATCCTATAGTTGTTGTAGAATCTAGAGCAGCTGATATATTAGAATTCAAAAGTTTATCGAGTTTAGAAAAATATGTAAGAATTCAATCTAAGAGAAATAATAAAGAGGCAAAATTGATAAACCAGGTTATCAAAGATGAACTGAAATCAAAAAAAGCAAGAGCAAAAATAAAAACTTTAATAAAAACCATTCCTAATAAATATAAACTGAGAGTAGATGAAGTTTTTTTAAGTAATGTAAATAAAAAAATATTACAAAAGTTGATACCCAAATTAATAAAATCTATGATCTTATATTTTAATTCCTTATGAAAGCAAATAAATAAATAGTTAGATACTTTACATCACCATCAGAGAAGAAAATATCAGAAGATAGAAACTGGAAAACTAAAAGTAGACAATTATTACTTACATGCAAATAGTTGATTAAACGAAGTAAAATTAATAATATTTTGTATTTATACTATTTTCAAGTATTAATTTTTAACAAATAATTAAGAAAATAGTATAAAAATTTAAAATAATACAGTCATTTGTTGAATGAATGTCAGAGAAAATTGGCAAATATCAGAATAATTAACTAATGTAATTAAAGAAACAAAAATATGTTCAACTAAAAAAAGTGAGACTGATCTGGGAAACCTTATTAAAAGAAGAATAAATATATATAATTATAGTTGACATTTTTAAAAAATATTTTGGCAAAATATTTTATACCAAATAATTACAATATTAATCATAATTACTTATAGTTAAAGGATTTGTTGAAATATTTGAATAAATATTTGAAATCAATTCAAGTGTTTCAGCTGACTTATAAATAATATCATGATGATTCATATTTCTATAACATGAAGCCACCAGAAAGCTTGCTGAATTTGATATACTGTTTGGAAAAAATTTCAAAATATGAATAAGAAAAAAAGATAGGAAAATATAAAAAATCAGTAGTTAAATCTAAAAAACAAAAAATTACTGAATATGAGAAATTATTAATATATTTAAAGAGTAAGAAATAAACTGGGAAAAGTGCATGAATATATGAAATTCAGGAAGTAGTTAAATTAGAAGAAAAAAATGAAAAATCTTGAAAAACACTTAGCAAAATAAAATTAATTGAGACTAGTTTTAAAAGAGTTAAGCTGAGATCTTTAAAGGAAAAAAAAAAAGCAAGTAAAAAAGAAGAAAGAGGAGAAAGAAGAAAATGACAAATAATTTAGTCAATTGATTTTGTAATTTTTTAATAAATTTTATGAAATTTGAATTTTTTTCTGCAGTAATTTTTTTGCTAAATTTTTCGCCATAGTATCAATTTTTTGCCAAATTTTTTTCTATAGTAATTTTTTTGCTAAATTTTTTTCTATAGTAATTTTTTTGCCAATTTTTTGTCACAGTATCAATTTTTTTGTCAAATTTTTTACTATAGTATCAATTTTTTTGTCAAGTTTTTTGTCACAGTATCAATTTTTTTACTGATTTTTTTATCACAATATTATCGAATTTTGTGCTGAATTTTTTTTTTTTACAGTATGTCAATATTTTTTTGCTAATTTTTTGCCAATATTTTTAATGCCAAGTGGCAACAATTTGTAAATTATTTGTCAATCTTTTTATTATTAATTTTTGTCAAATTCAGCAATAATTCAGTAACTGAATAGCATAATTTTGACTAGTATGAGTTATTTCTCATCTTAAAAAGTTGTTAATTATTTTCCTTTAGATTTTAATATCTTCAATATTTTATAGCTAATCTGTAATTTGCCTGATACTTTATTGTTAAGGAGTGTTTGTAATACTTTGTTTAGTTTCTCTTGTGAAATTAACTTTAAGAGATCTTTATAGTATATTTTTTTGATATAATCTTTGGCTTGTATTTTACTTTTAATTACTTGTTAAATTGTCAAAATTGATATTTCACTTTTTAAAAATATCAATTGTCAAAATTGATATTTCACTTTTTAAAAATATCTTAATAATACATTTATATCTTTTCTTTCACCTTTTTTTTCTTGATTATTATATATTTAGATTCACTTTTCTTGATTTTAATTCTATTTAATACTATTTTTATCATTTCTTTATCTGTTAAGAAGTTTACTATTTATTTTTAATTGGTTCTCAGGTCTTCACATTTTTGTTTAAGGACTGATTCTATTTTATTTCTTGTCTTTTTTTTTTTTAGCTTCTGATATATTAGCTTAAGACTTTTTATTGCATCTTAAATATTATTTTTTAATAATGTTCAAGAAATATTAAAAATACTGTGTTGGATACAATAGTTTTTTATTTGATTATTAGGCTTATATATTCTATTATGTTTATCAATAGCTATACTTAAGATTTGTAAGCTATTGATATTCTTTGCAGCTATGACTTTTTATATAGTATTATCAGTTGTAGAGATCTTCTATATTTAATAAATTCTGGACTATATTTATAGTATTGTGTTTTAATTGAAGCAAATTTTTTTGTTGCCAGTTTGTTGTAAACTGCTTTGCTTATTTGTTCTTAAACACTTCTCAAATATTGTTGAACCAGCTTTTTTTTTCACTATTTTTTGATTCTATTTATAATAATGAATCTAGTTTTAAATTAAACTTATATATTATATTATTACTGAATACTTGCTACTATTCTGATACTGATTTCTTTATATCAATTCTTTTGATAGGCTTTATACTAACTGCTTTTGCTATATTTTTTTTAAAAAGGCCTATATTATGTAGCATTATTACAAGCATAGTGTGATTACTATCTATAATTTTTTCTATACTTTGATTATCGAACTATAGAATAAAATATCTTGATAAGCTTTGTGATATCCAAATATAATCTATATGTATGTCTACTATACATTATATCTTGTTGTGTTAGGGTTTTGTTTTTTTTTTTTTATGTTGCTTATACATCTATAAATTCTATTCATTCAATATATTGAATAATAGAATTTTTGGTTGCCAAAAGGGTTTAAAGCTTGCTTTGAAAAATGATACTCTATCTTCAGCTGGATTGTATATTGTATTGAAATCTTTTATTACTATTATATAGAAGTTACTTTTATGCTTTTCTTTAATGAAGTTTATTATATGTTTTTGTACTTTCTGACCTTTTTTTTATATTAAAAGCAATATAAACTTATAAAATATAAACTTTGTTTCTTCATATAAGAAAGTTAATAGTTATTATATATCTCTCTGCCTCTTCTACAGATACTATATTTTTTTTAGATCTTTTTTAACTAGAAGACTGATATCTACTTAAAAAAAAGTATTCTTATTAGTACTATAGAAATGTTTATAGGTATTTTAATTCCCAATGGCCCACTTTACTTTGATTTTAGTCAGTTTTGTTTTATATAATTTTGCTATATCTATTCCTTTTTCTTGAATTTCTTCAACAAGGTTATATTGTTTTGATCTTTTAGATACATATATCTCTAACATTACATATACTTATTCTTACTACTTGCTTTTTTATATCATACTCTTACTTTTCTTCTATAGATTGCTTTGTTTTTTCATTATTGTTTAAAAATTTAATTTTCTCTGTTTACAAAATATATTAATATCTTGATTTTCTTGCAAACAAATATTGAAATCTTAATTATTCTATTTTTTCTTATTGTTTTTTGTTTTTATTTGTTGTGTTTTGTCCTTGTTATTTATATTAGTTTTGGGAATAGTAAGTAATATTTCTCTTTTTCCTGTATTTGAACTGGTGTATCTTTTAGAAGTAATCAGTTCACCTTTTTAGCAAACCTTTTTATAACTTGTCTAGTCTTTTATCAAGTCTTTCTATTATCTTGCTTAGCTATAATACTTTAGATTTCTAAGTGATGGTCAACTTCAGCTTATGGTCTCACATCTCATTTTTTGTCTATATAATTACTTTTTATCTAAAGATTTATTATTAGTTTTAGATTAATCTTGTATAGTTTGATCTGATACTTGACTTCTTCTTCTTTCTATGGATTCTCTATTGCTATCAGTAGCTGGAAAAATAAGTTTTGCTATCTATTTATTGATTCTTGACTAGTGACTATTATCAGTTTTATATTTGTCCTTAATGTTTTTTTTTTATTTATTTCAAAATGAATTTTATTTTCTTCTTCCTGACTTTTGATTTTTGTTTATCACTCTTTTTAATTGCTATAACTAGATTTTTTAAACTAGTTGAAGCCACTGATACTTTATTACTATAGTGATTTTTTGCACTCTATCCTAGTCTTTGATTATTAACTTTAATTTACTGTTAAAGTAACTTTCTCAAATCTTTTTCATTTTCAAAATAAACTATTATATGGTTTTTTGAAATCAAGGTGGTCTTGTTTTTTTATATATAAGAGATTTTGATATTTGTGTAACTTAATACTTTGTTTATTAATTCAATAGATATTTCATCAATTCCATAAAGTCTTAAGGAATATTGTTTTTTTTCTTTTAATATTTGAATTACTTCTTTATTATTTAGTTTTTTATAGATTATTACAGATTGTATTTGATTAGATCTTATCTTAATTATTTAACTTTGATTTAAATTGATATATTAATAATATGCATAAAGATAGATTTTGAATCTCTTCTAGTGAAATATTGTTCAGTATTTATGAATATTGATTATTTCTCCATATTCTTTCATTGCTTATTTGATTAAAACTTTATTATATTTGTAATTTGTGTCTATTAAAGTAATATATTTAGATTTATTTTTTACCAATTAATAGTAAAGATAATAAAAAATATGTTTTAAAAAAACTCTTTTTGCTGATCTTCTGATTACACACAAAAAAGATATTTGCAAGAAATTTTTTATTTCTTTGCTAATAAAGTTTTAATATTATATCTAAACTAACTTGAAGTTTTACTTCAAGAAATATTATTTAACTCCCCCTTATTTATATTCATTTTTAAACAAAAACCTGGCTTTTTGTAATCTAGAAAAGTCAAAAAACATCTTTTCTATCTATGGCAAGAAAGTTTTGCAAGAAAGAAGAATCAATAATATAGTACTTGAAGTCTTTTATATTACTGCATATCTATAGAGATTTCTAGTAGTGAAATATAGTAAACATTAAGTCATATTTTCAAGGTATCTATCCATTGTATATTCTCTTTTATAGTTGCCTAAAATTTTTTGGTTTCTGAAGAATTTTGTCTATCTTAGTTTAACCTTAAATTTTTTTTTTTAAATACTGGCTTTGCCATACTTTATTGAAACTTATAGATAAAAGGAATTGAGTATAACTCAAACACTGTATATCAGAATTTTCTTATCTAATAAAGTAGAAACAATAAAAGATTTTCTTTAAGGGTCACTTTACCTTGTGATTAGGCCACCTCTTTAAAAACTAGAGGATTGATATATAGCTCTACTAATGCTGAAATAAATTTAAAATATGTATAAAAAGAAAAAAAAAAGAAGTTGTGTTTCTAGTTTTATTTTGCTATTCAAAAAATTTGTTGAAGTTTAAGATCCACTTGACAAAATTATATTTGATACCCTACTAAACTTCTCAAGCTAACTATTCTTATAAATAAGAGAGCAAGGCTGTACAAGCTTAAACAGGGGTGAAGATTTTGCATTACAAAAAAGGTACTGGAGGATTGAGGGAAATGGTTTGGTTATATTTGATTATTGTCTATCAGTTCTAGTCTCATTTCTTCCATACCCTATCTAGTATGGAATCTTCTATAGATATTCTTCTGAGTGATGACAAGTTGGGGTTTTGTGGGGGCTCTAGGACATAGGGGAGGTGAGAAGAAAGGGAGAAAGTTTGGGGCCCATTATTTGCCAGTCTGTTCTTCTTTACTATTGTGATAACTTCATTCTAGAAAGGAGAATCTTGATACTTCCAGTGTGCATTGTGGCAGACTTGTTAAATGCCATGCTGTTTTCTCCAGAGTATTACTAAACTATTGTCTATGGTCCTGACACATTCTTCAGATATCTTTGGTCCAAAGAATACAAGTTAGTGTTGATGATTAGATACGAATGATCCTAAGATCTTCCTGATCTCCCAATAAGCTTGTGGTAAAAAATAGATATGACACTTTAAGGCATTGTCCTCATTCTATATTCCCTTGAGTCTTGCCTTTATCTATTTTCCTAGATAGATGAGGAGGAGGATATGATCCTTCTTTTTTGCTTTATCAAAGATTTAGGAATTGATAATGTTCCTTATCTACCTGCATCAACCCAATAACTTATGGTGAACCTTAGGTTTTTATGGAGCTAAGGAAATGTATTCGAACACATGAGAGAATCAATAAGAGCTTGTTTACTTCTTTTTTTCTGACATGTTTAGTTGTGTCCAATCAAGGTATGAGAAACTTTGTGCTACTCAAAATTTAGGGTCAAACTAAGGTAGGCAAAATTCCCCAGAAAACCTTGAAATGAGCACTCTTATAGTTAGCTCAAGAGGTCAAGAGACAGAAGTGGGTCTCTTGCTTCCACACAAGACTATGTAGTGTTTTTCTATAGTGTGAGGTGACTGTACATCAGTTCTTCTTCCTTTCAAAACCTTCTTGCCATTAGTAGAAAAGGTAGTTACTTAACCTTTTTGATCACAAGTGATTGATGTTTGTGTAAAGTAAGTTGTAAACAAGAAAGGAAAGAGAAGTAGGATGACTTTTGAAGACTGATTTCAGATTAGTTTAAGGAGAGTATTAAGGCTTTATTAGTAAGAAGGGACAAAACCTCTTTTGCAAAAGTTTTTTTTGTGTGTGATCAGAGGATCAGTAAAAAGAGTTGGTAACACAATCTATTGTAAAATATGATTTGTGGATATAAAACATATTAGTAGTTGAATATAAATAAGTTTTTACTAATTACTTCATATATTCTAATAATATCATTAATAATAGGAAAAGTTGATTAATGCCCTGTTTCTATCCACTCCTCCAATTGAATTAATCTACAGATTAAATTCCATATAATCAATAAAATACAAGCAACAAGTCCTCAGATGGTGAAAAATTTACTATTTGTTTAAACTAAGATCTTTCTCTTTTATTATTCTGATTAGGTAAAGTTCAAGATCAAGATTTTTTTTTATTCTAGTTAGCCAATAAGATTGAATAATCTTTGGTCTATACTAAGCTTTAACCCTTTAGTTACAGTTGAGAATGCATTTTTCTAAAAGTTGTTAAAGAATATCACAATTAATAAGGATTTCCATCACTATTCAAAATTCTCTTATCATTACAAAGCAAAAAAATTGTTGAGAAATTTGACCTTTTGATAATATAAGATATTCATCAATAAAATTCTTTTAACTAGATATGATTGTTGGAAGATATTATATTAAAATAGCATGGTTTAGTTTTTACTGAGTTATATAAGAATCTGGAATCCATTATAAGTTACTGTTTATTACAATGGATAAAAAATTTCTGCCCAAAGAATGTTGAAACTAAGTATATTACTAGAAATAAAGGCTTTTACTAGATAATAAGTCTCCTTAGATAGTATAAAAGAAGGTAATCAAGATCAAGAATAGATAAGTTCTTCAGATGGTTAGAAGAAGAAATGATATTCCAATCAGACGTTTCTTATTGAGAAAAGGTCTTAAGAAGTAGGTCTTTGGAAAAAACTAAAAATCTTTTTTTTAATTTTTATTCTTTTGTTTTTTTGTTATCTATTTAGACATTTTTAAATATTCTTTTTTTTTCAATCCATTCTTTTGTAGTTTTCTGTATTTCAATAGTTTGATGTGATATATAGTAATAACAATGGATTAAAAAAGTTTTTACTCAAAGACACTATGAAGTGAAATATTGTTTTTAAGACTAAACTTAGAGACTTTTATGTTTACAATAAGTTAGTTAAATTAGAATAATAATTTAGTTTTATTTTTTTTTTTTTTAATTATAACCCTCTGTCAAACTAGTTATATATGCTTTATTAAACAATTGTAAGCTGTACATTATACATGTGACGCTAAAGCTAATTTTCTAACTAACTTATTTGTCAAAGTCTTATATTTATCTAAGACTCTAAGTGCAACTTCGGGAGTAATTTATCGCTCCGCTAGTAGTTCAGGTGA
>CAJVPT010004935.1:0-12795 GCA_910592055.1 Acaulospora colombiana | reverse complement strand
TTTCCAGATAGATTGATGTATGTAGTTGAGTATGTTGCAAGTGTTTTATGGCTTGGTCTAAGGTTTTGTACTTCTTTATTGTGTGTTTAGACTGGTTCACTTTTTTCAAGAAAATTATCAAAAAAGGAAATTTTTTGAAAAAAGGAGAATCAGCGGAAAAAAAAAAACTAAATATTGATAATTATTTTATTGAAAATATATTAAATTTATCTAAGTTATCTAATAAAAGTATAATTTTATAACTAAAAGTCATATAACAATTGCTTAAATTATTTTAGAAAACTATGGATATTTTGATAAAACAAATATCTTTTTTTAAAAATCAGAAAGATATTGTTAAATAGAATTTTGAGATAATCAAGAATTTAGATCTCTAGCTATAAAATACCAATAATTTACTAAGAATATATGATATTTCAAAATACATAATTTGATCATTGATCCCGAAACTTCAAGATAACATGAAACTTGAATTACTAATAGTATATAGATAAATATCAATAAATTTATAGTAATAATTATGTTTGCTATTAATAAATAACAAAATATAGACCTGTGGGTCAATAGCACAGTGGATGTGCTTCCAGGTCACCATTCGCAAGTTACTGGTTCAATTTCACTTCAGAACAGTATTTGTACTATAGGTTACGTTGTACAAGAATGCATGCTCACCAGCCACATGCAAGCTTGAACACAAAAATAATCTATAGAAATCCATTGTCTGACTATGGTGTCATAAAACAGGTTATACAGACTCCAGTCGGTTTTAGCACTGGAAAATAAGCCATGATATTTCACCACTTGGAATATGCACAGATATCAAGAACGTCAAGAAAGACAATGATAAGACTCAGGATCCTATTGGCCTCATACGAAATCTACTTCTTCTCAAAAACTTCAGTCTCATGGGAGGTCTGGGAAACTTCGGTTGCACGAACCAGCCACAAAATGTAAAGGGCCGGACACATACTGGGAGATCTTTGATTGTTATCACCAACGGCTATCAGAGATTGGACCTCACAGGTGACCAATGAGGAGTGATGAAGTTGAATAGTCACGATGAAAAAATGCAGGGGCAGATCCTGGGAGAAGAAATTCGGAAACAATCACCAAGATAACCATTCTATTGGAAGAAGCAATCTGTTATGAAGTAATCAAGAGAAACTCCTACAAACATATTTGAGGAGTGGTTAAAAATGGTTACTGGAAGACTACGGTCATCAATCTGGCTCACCAATGGCCACCGGAAAACTTGATAGGATCACATGAAAACTGAAGAATATTACTGGATGACTAACTTTCTGAGAACTAAGCATGATTAAAGATGTCAAATTATGGAACACAACCCCCATAAGGTATACAAGTTCCCTAGATTCGAACAATCTCAACAGCTTCTTAAATATAAATAGAAGTCCTCTGGTGAATCCTAGGAATATCAGAAGTGCCCAGGTATAGCAGGGCAGCTGACAGGATGGTATCCATATCAAGTAAAATATAAGGGTGTTTGAATGGCTTAGGATAATATAGATTAGCTATAAGAATCGCTCTTGTAAAAATAACTCTGTATGACTCTTTCATAACTGATCAATAAAGCTCAGTCAGTATGACTATTAAAAAAAAAAAAATAACAAAAGATATTATAGATATATTTATTTAATATTGTATTTTATTATAATTGCATTTATTATATAGTTTTTTATTTTATTTTTTATTTATTAATTACTTGAATATAATTTTTTGAGAAAATCACTAAAATTATATATTATATATTTTTATTTTTTAAGTACTTATAGCCAGGCTAGATTATTAATTTATTAATCAATTGAAAACATAAGTATATTTTTATTCAAACAAAACTATTATTCTAATCTAACCAACTCATTATAAGCATAAAAGCCTTTAGGTTTAGCCTTGGGGACAATATTTTGCTTCACAGTGACTTTGGGTAAAAACCTTCCTAGTTTACTATATTAATACTAGCCGGTTGTCACTATTGTATATATTATCAAGCTGCTGGAATACAGGAAACTATAAAAGGATGAGTTGAAAAAAAAAAAAAAAAGAAAAATATCTAAAAATAATTAAATAGATAACAAGAAAATAAAAAGATAAAAATTGAAAAAAAAAATTTCAGCTTCTTTCAAAGACCTACTTCTCAAGACCTCTTCTCAATAAAAAATATCTAATTAGGATATTATTTTTTTTTTGACCATTTGAGGAACTTATCCATTTTTGATCTTGATTTTTTTCTTGTATACTATCTAAAAAAACTTATTATCTAGTGGAAACCTTTACTTCTAGGACACACTTGGTTTCAACCTTCTTTAGACAGTAATTTTTTATCCATATGTAATAGAGAGGTGATTTATAATGGATTCCAGGTTTTTATGTGATCTAATAGAAACTGGGTTATATTGTTTTAGTATAATATCTTCCAGTAGCTATGTCTAATTAAAGGAATTTTACTGATATATATATATCTTTTATTATTCAAAAAGTCAAATTTTCCAATAATTTTTTTGTTTTATAATGATGAAAGAGTCTTGAAAGTAATAGGAATTCTTGTTAATTACAATATTCTTCAATAATTTCTGGAAAAATGTATTCTCAATTGTAATCAAAGAATTGAAGCTTAGTATAGATTAGAAAATATTTAATTTTATTGCCTAATCGTGATAAAAAAGAGACCTTGATCTTGAACTTTGTTTGATTGGGATGATAAAAGAGAAAAATCTCAGCTTAAACAAATAGTAGCTTTTTCACTATTCAAGAACTTGTTGTTTGTATTTATAAATCTCATGGAACTTGATCTGTAAGTTAATCCAATTGAAAAAATGGAGTGGATATAAGATATCAATCAACTCTTTTAATTATCAATAATATTATCAGAATACATAAGATGAATAGTAGGAACTTGTTTATATTCAGTTACTAATGTGTTTCGTGTCAACCAATTAGATATCAGGTGATATTGTGTTACCGAAAATCAGGATTAAACTGTGATAGGCAAAATTTTTCAAGAAAACTATAAAAAACAGTAAACATTTTAAGAGAGTACAAGACAGTATATAAGAAGGTGGATAATAAGCTTTCTCCTGTCAACAAAACTTCTATTTCTTATTGTTTTCAACTCCATAAGATAACACTCCACTTGTTAGTTCTTTTACTTCCTAAAACTTTCTTGTTCTTAGTAGAGAAAATGCATACTTGAGTCTTTTTAGGCCACTAAAGACTCAAGTTTTTATTCAAAGAAGTTTATAAATAAGTAAAGAAGGGTAGAAGAGATAAGTAAAAACAAGCTTCAAGTTGTTTTAATAAAAGTATAAAGACTTTATTAGTAAGGAAATATAAATTTCTTGCTAATATCTTTTTTGTATGTGATCAAAGAATTAGTGAAAGAAGTTTTTTTATGGCTTTAAAATTACTTAAAACTACTGTTGATAATGTGATTATATATTACAAAACAACTGAAGAAATAAAATTTTTTTTTTGTTCTAAATAGCCTTCTAAAATAATTGAATATGATATTTGTTATCTTGTTATTTTTTTAAAACAAAATTAAAAAGTTATACTGAATGTTTTAATAAATAAGTTTATTGAATCAACTTCTATAGAGATATCCAAATATACTATATAATATTGTCTTTATAAAGAGGTGTTTTTTAATCAAGTTGACAAAAGAAAATTATTTATAAATAAGAACAAACATATAAATTATTTACAATGTATAAAAGAAAAAAAAATACAGTATTGGAATCAAAGATAACCAAACATTGTTTGAAACAATAAGTTATAATTTGAAATATTTAAAGAAAATAATTAAATAAATATAGTATATAGAAAAAATAAAAAAAAAAGTATAATATTAAATATTTAGTTCCAATATTCAAATTAGAATAAAAAAGTGTAATAATTTAAGGTACTTTAGTTAATAATGGATCCCTAAAGTATTTAGCATATAAAATTTCATAAATCACTTATATCTCCTTTTGAGAGACAAAATTAATAACTCTTCACTTTAATAGAAACAAAAGTTAGGAAATGTTATAAATTAATAATTTAGATAATGAAGAATAATTATGGATAGTTTTTTTATAGTTATTAATTTAAAAATTTTAATTTTTTCTAGTGAAAGATATTTGACTTTTATTCCTGTCTCCTTTTTTAGAGACCCATCTTTAGATTTGATATATATAATTTAGAATCTTTAATTAAAGTTAATGGGAATATGAATATAAAAGATTATATAGAAATTCTTCAAAGCTATTTTTTATCATATTTAGTTAATCTAAAGAATATAGTTGATCAAAATTATTATATATTTCAAGACGATAATATCAAAATTCATACTATTAAACTTACTTTACATTGATTTAAAAAAAATAATATTAAACAATTTTCTTGACCTTCATATAGTTTTGATCTCAACCCTATCAAATATCTTTGGAATGAATTGAAATATAATATTCGTAAATGTATTTCTCTACCAAATAGTAAATCAGAACTATAAATTTATTGTAAGAGAAATGGTTTAAATATTAATTCAAAAGAATATCTTATATGATATTAAATATTATAAATATTTTTTTATTTATGTAGTTATTAAATAAAAAAATTTGGATCTAAGTTAATAAATAAGTTGTTGAGATTTTGCAATTGAAAAATTTGTAAAAAAAAAGTATTACGTAATATTACATAAAATTTATTATATTTTATTTTTTTATTTTATTTTTTTATTAATTATCACATGATTTATGATAACAAAACTCTAAATAAAAAAACATAATAAGTGAACTCACAAACTTGTGGAAGCAATTGTACTGTATATAAAAATTTTTTGCTTATATAAATTATCAAGGTATCTATTATTGAATTGTATAACAGTCATGGGACATTTCCCCTAATAAATATATTAAACTTTTTAAATACAAAGAATTATTTTAAAATTTATAAATAATGCCGTAGTCAAAATATTTTTTTTTTAAATAAACTTTAGATTCTGTTTATTACACAGACTATTTAAATTATTTATACGAGTTACCGTATTAATGGTACTTTCATTACCGCGTATATAATATGTATATTCGTCTTTAAAAATCTAATGCGATTCAATTCAATAACGGACCTGAAAAAAGTATTTTACGTTAGCAAATTAATTATACTATATTTGGATTGATTCTGAGTTCCTTTTTGCATATACCAGTTTGGTCTCTGTAGATCATCAAATGCGTGTGTACATACATACCTTAGCATTTACAGGACAAACGAATTTTCTTCATAAATTTTATTTTTTTATTTTAAAAGCCCTGAATTTTCGAATCTTTTTTTTTTTTTTTTTTTTTTTTTTTTTCTAAAATCATTTACATTTTTCGTAAATCTTTTTTTTCTTAAGAAAGTATAATGCCGAATGCCGATTTTTTTTTTTTTTCTTGGTTAATTATTTACTGGTTTTGGGGAGGGGGTATGTAAAATATTTACAAAGAAAATGTGGTCCGTAATAAAATATGAAGATGAGAGTACAGAATCGTTTTTTTTGTTTTGTTGTTTTTTTTTTTTTTTTTTTTTTTTTTTTTGAGCTAATCAGCGTTCGAATTGCGTTGTCATACGAAACGTGCGTGCAAAGAAATAAGCTAATATAAAAAAGAAAAGGGATTAAATCAATATAAATATCGAATTGAACTTTTGACGAGAACAGATGATAATTCACCACCGTAAATTAAAAGATCAGTGTCATAACCAGCGTACAGATTATGACCACTGAAATTGTCGAGAATTTAGTACCGATGCAAAAAAAAAAAAAAAAACAAAAAAAAAAAAATAATAATAATAAAAAAAGAAAAAAAAAAGGAAAGGAAAAAACCAATTGTTCGTGTTATCAACATTCAAAATTTATGTATGCAAGGGAATGGTCGACCAAAAGATTTCGTGAATTCGATTTTGTATGTGAAATCTCCAAATCGTGAAATATTACGCGTTTTCGTTGAATTATAAAAATCTTCGTTAAAAAAAAAAAAAAAAAAAACGAGACGTCAAAATGTGCGTCGCAACGTTGAATATAAAGCCCATGAATACATTTCTTATTTCACCTCACCATTGATGTTTTAAATAATACTCTGCAAATCAACCGTCCGGAAACCACCTCGAGGTGACCTCGTTCGCAATATATTTGCAACTTTCTTGGTCCCATCTTTCGAAATAGCATCCGACTAACTCTGTGGTGATGGGACCGAGTGCCTTAGCCAATTCCCAATCGGCTTCATTTCCAAGAAAGTCTCCGTACACATTTGTGGGGACCATCCTCAATAACCGCTCCGAATTCAGAGGTTCAAGTATTAGAGTCCTTTGTCCGCAGTAAATAAATGAACCTCGATGGGTAAGTACTTCGTAGAACGGCTCATTACGAGGAGATTCCAGATCCTGAGCAGTATGAAGTTAGTATACTCGAGTGGGACATAACGAAAATAAAGGGCTGAAGTAATGGTAACTTAATTACCGTCCACACAAATTTTGCCACATTTTCGGCCAATTCACTATTATAAACTACATGATCAAAACATCATCGGTTACGACGCCGTTACACGAAAGTATAATCGCGAATGACGGGAAATGAATGTCTCGTGGATACAAACTACGAAATTAATTCATACCTCTGTCCCAACGACACACCACCCCGAGACTGTGAAATTTTTTGAAATTCACAACATCCCCAACATAAAATTTTGGATCTTTCTTCCCCAATTGCCCTCGTAAAGATTGACCCGATTCAAAATCCCAATCTGCACAATCATCATCTTCCAATCCTTCTATATCCTCATTCACGTCTTCAGCCAATCTTTGCCACATATCTTGCTCCACCGGAGTGCCACCCGATATATAATTACTAATGTCTGCCAACGCCATTCGTCCAAATTCGTAATCTTCCGGATATCTATACCTTGCAGCAACAAACGACCACCAAAAATTCATGAGTTTACACAAATCTCCAAGCGTGCAATCTAAATATTCTGGGGATCTGACGAAATGAAGTTGAAGAGCTGTACCATATATGATGTCACGATTATACCCACGAATCGTAGTGAGAGCAATCCAGTAGTCTTGTAGAAACAATCTGAACAGTTTCTGTTGAGGAATGAATTTGTACTCTGGCGTATAAGCCCCGTAATACTTCGAACTATGCCTATCAAATTGCTCCACGGTGAGCACGCCAGTTTCCGAATGCTTTTGGAAATCGACGTGGTAAATATTGATCTCCAACGCTTCGTCATCCGAGTTCATTTCACTTTTCGAATCATGGTCCATCATATTTGACGTCGAATTCTCCTCGTCTCTGAAACGAACGAAATGGTACCTCCTAAAAGTCAGCTTATCACGATCCGACACTATGTCCACATTCTCGATTCCGACTTTTGCCGCCAAAGCTTCAAACAGAACAGTCATTACACAAGCCTTACTCTGCTTTGTTTCTAAGAGGGGGGAGACCAAGTATAAGAATTTCGTTTCAATTTCAAGAACGGATGCAGTAGAAGGATATTTCGCGCCAAAAAAGTTTGTAAGTAGACGAAATTTAGTCAATTGAGAATCCGGCGGATTGTTCGCGCACAAGGAGTTAAACTCAATCGCCAATTCATCAATTTCTCGTAAAATCTCATCCACATCAATTCTCTCGTTAAAAAAAGTGGCCATCATCGCGAAGCCCTCAAGGTTAGAGACCTCTAACTGATAATTACGCCACGCCTTCCACTTTTGAATGGTCTCGCTTCTACGAATGAATTGAAGGGCGCGCTTGGCGAAGTAACAGTGAGTGAGGGTCGTCTGGTGAAGTTCACGCGAAGTCATTATGGAAAAAAAGAGTTTCGATTAAAACTAAGCCGAATAATCGGCGATGGACAACCATAAAGAAAAATCCGCATAAAGTCTCACTTCGTTGGGATTATCCATGACCCAAAGTAACACGTCTCGACAGTTATCACCCAGCTGCCGCAATTTTTTCATATTAGCCAAGTAGAAAGGACCGCCGGCAGCTAATTCATCCAGTATCCCAAACGCCCAACGATCAGTCGTAATTCGTGCCAGAAAGATTTGTCTCCACCCATCGGCCTTCTTGGGCTTCGATTTCCAATATTTCCATCTATTGAATTCGCGGTGCGAAAAAGGAGAGTGGGAAAGGATTTGCAAGCAGAGTTAATCGATGAGAATAATGTTACCTTTGGATGGCTAGAACGGAAGTAAACAAACAAACAAGCAGGAAAAAAAACAAAAGAAGAAGAAGAAGAAGAGGAGGGGGAGGGGGAGGGGGAGAGGAAGAAGGATAGGTACCTCTGGTCACAAAACCTTTTCCATAAAGATTCTGAATACGAGGCGTCCCTCCACAACCTTGACACTTGAGCACAACGAGCTACGTCTTCGGGTTCCAGGTGTATGAAAATATGCTTAAGACATGGAGCCAAGATTTGGGTTCGTGCCATAATCGTTGTTCGTTCACTGATAAAAAAAGTAGCATAACGATCGTCTTCTTTATATACATACGTATGAAATCTGAATGTGTGACAGCTATTGGGGCAAAGTAATGTGGTAGCTACGTATGTGGTGATACTATTCGTCGAATCATAAAAACCATAATGTTTTTCATGCATAACTTTACTTGCATTACAATCGCATAATAACCTCTTATTGTAATCCGGATCAGGTCAAGCAAAATTGGCGGGATGTCTCGAAGATCGCCGGTGAGGCTTGGTTCCATGATTACGTATGTGCCGATAAGTCACTCGTCTTTTTTTGAAAAAAAAAAAAAAAAAAAAAAAAAAAAAATTCTGAGCCCGAGAGGTGTGCCGACTATCGTCTAACCATTTTCCTTTGTAGCGCACCCGGAACTACTATTCGACGCTAAATATACGATACAATGTACACATGGAAGATTTGTGATTGACACCTGACTTGAGTGCATGCGGGGATTGTTTGGGGGCTTTTTGGTGTCGAGTCTCGTGACAAAACAAAACCTGCTCTCTTCGTGTCGTGATAGGAATTTAAAATATATGCGTGCCAGTTAAATTAGATTAGCTATGAGATTTATGCGGAAGTAAATTGCTATATATGCAAGTGATGTGCACAGAAAATTGCCATTGATGATATCTGATAGGAGAAATAAGAATGCTTATCTCTTGTTTTCACGCTCATTTAATCATTTAAATACTTTGTAAAAAGTCCCCTTTTTGAATTATTCGCCTGTGAACTCTCTCTCCTCTCTTCTCTGTTTTGATTGTTTAATGATCTTTTTCTCTGGCCACCATCCCTCTTTACGTATTTCCACATCTCTATACCCACATATACCCATATAATTATCTATATAATTTTTCTTCTTTTTTTTTTCTAATGTGCGCGCCAAGATTTTGAGCCTTCCTGCTTTTATTAAACGTGTAGAAACGATAGTACGATAATTAATAAGTAATGTTCGAAGCCTGTGTACCAATAACGCCTGATGGTGAGCACTACGTACGGTGGATACATACATTATTTGGAGTTTGTAGATATGGGAATAAGGATGCGATAAGTTTTCTTTTAGGTAGATGAATCATTGTCGACTTTCTAGCCGAAAATGAAATTGTAATTCGTGGTCTAATAATAGTATTTGCACCGAATTTATGTGAACTTAAAGGATATGCTTCAATAGCGTGTTGGTTAAATGCACAACTTCCGTAAGTTAATGTGCACTCCCTCAACATCCTTCTACTTCTCGTCATATTCTCAATTCCCTTTGCTCTTTTCAGGCAGATCATAACGAACTATCGTAACAAATCAGTGGACGGGCTTAGTTTATCCTTTTTGTGCAATTGGCTATTAGGAGATATCGCGAATCTGATAGGCTGCATACTCACCAAGCAGTTGCCATTTCAGGTATACACGTGACTTGTAAAAATTTAAATCTCGGAGTGTCTGACATTACATTAAATGGCGCATGTTTCTCTCATTTTCTTCTTTCCAAAATAGACATATCTTGCCACGTATTTCTGCATTGTCGATCTTGGATTGTTTTTTCAATATTTTTATTACAGCTGGGGCAAAGAGAGTGAGGAAAAACCCATTGAAATAGAGAGATTTTCATCAAGAGGAAATTACAATACTTTTCCGAGGAGGTATCGACGAGTGTAAGTCAAATTCTGCTCATCTGCATATGTGTGTGCGTATCGCGCGTCACTATAATTCAGTTAAAACACCATTTGTATAGTTCCTCGATGGTTTTCGTTGTCCTCCTTTTTACTTTCCATTCCACATCAACAATTTCCTCTTCCCTTTCCACCTCTTCCTCGGGTCATCACTATTTAAGATCGCTCTCCGCCGATGATAGCAAACCTGCACCTGAGGTGACTTTTCTGGGAAGACTGATGGCATGGGCATGCACAGTCTTGTATCTGACCAGCAGAATGCCACAAATATGGAAGAATGTATGCACTTTTTTTTTTTTTTCTTTCAAAAATAATAATAATAATAATACAAAAATAATAATAAAAATAATAATAATAATTAGATTGTAATTTGCATTTCTTTTCATAAAAAAAAAAAAAAAAGTATACAAGGAGATCGGTCGAAGGACTTTCTATTTTCATGTTTATTTTTGCGGCCCTTGGCAACCTAACATACACGATATCAATATTTACCAACCCGATGGTGGATTCTGACTCAAAATATCTCCGTGAAGCAATCCCATATATATTAGGATCAGTTGGAACATTGGCGTTTGATGTGACCATATTTTTACAGTGGTGCGCTTGGAGAGACCCTGAACGTCGAAAATCAATTAGAAATTCTGTTATTGAGAGAGGATATCGACGAATATCATTGGACGGTGATAGTTCCAGGAGTCCGAGGATGCATCATGGAAGAAACTTAAATGCAACGGTAATTTAATAGGGATACGTAATTATGAGATTCAGCTATTGGTAGCGATTTCAAGTACATAGTGGCCATGATTAATCACGGAGGAGAGGTTCACCACGCACACACACATTACACCCACACACACGCTCATATTTACGATTTTCTCCCACACCTTTTTATGAAACAATCGATTATACCATAAATTTTTGACTTTCAATTAAACCCCAACTTCCAAAATATATTTATTAATCGAATTTATGGTCCGGTTTCTCTTTTGCCTTTTCGATGTGTTTTGATGATTTTTTTTTTTTTTTTTAAAAAAAAATAACACATCCCGTGTGGCGAATAAGGAAGCCACAGAAAAAGAATCAATGTAACTAACCCCCCAAAAAGTTTTTATTTGCATAATTCATCAACTTAAATACGTACATACATTATCATATATCTTTTTTTTTAAAAAAAAAAATGACTATTTTAATTTGAACACGCAAGTGTACTGTTAATACTTGGTGCGCATTTTTTTTTTTCAAATATAACCTGCCTGCCCACTAATTAAAATTAAATGAGGCGTTAGCCGACCTTGGATACCTTCCTTTTTGAATATGCGGATTCTATTATCGGATAAAAGAATAAGGCCTGCATATTTACATTACGTAAGTCAGACGTCGATTGTATAGCGAGGGGCATGGTCAGATGTGCTGTACCATCGATTTTAAAGGAGACTTTAAAAAAGACCATGAGACTCACAGAACGGGGGACTATCAAAAGGTATTGTAAACGGTGAGTAAAAAAGGAAGGTGTGGTATGTGTAAATAAAAGTAACTGCAACCATCGGTAACAATATCGTGCTCAATGGCGGTTAAAATGGTTGTATGCGTATAGAGAAACGGCTATCGATTATAGTTATGATAATTCTGTGTTCATAATAATCTCTTTTTGGGTTTCATAAACGTTTATTGACGATCGAAAGAAAAAAAAAAATGGTGCGTTGTTCTGCCCAATTAAATCTTTTTTTTTTTACATTGAGCGCTATACACTGTGTGTACATCATGCATGTTAAATTCTTCTCGATGATAAGCTTGTCCCTATTGTCGGTGTGCTGTCTTTGAGACTTTCCTGAAATCGGCCCAGATTTTAGGATTTTCCGCTCCATTATTTCAAAAGCCCCCATGTATCTGGAAACACAGTCCAATTGAAAATTTTTTCGAAATCACTTTTGAGATTGGTGGATAATCGATAGGAACTTTGAAACCGTTTTGGATTTAAAATGAAATGACGCAACATCTACCCTGATTGTATCGTCATTATTTCATGAGAGGTATTACGTAATGTATTAATTCGTTTAATGCCATCAGATATTGCGCTGCAAAAAGTTTCATATTCAAATTTTTAATATATCTTTTGATCGTGAATATACCGTGTACATAGTATGATATGATCTATTATAGTAGTTTGATCTTTATTAATCATTAAGAAAATCAATAGAGATATACAGTATAAGACAATTATATCATGATTAAATTAAATCTTATATTGATTCACTTGCCAATAACTTTTAATTCTCATAAAAGCTTCAACCTTTAAGTGCAATCTTAAAGACAATATTTAACTTTATAATAAATTTTGATCAAATATTCTTCTAATTTAAACATTATTACTAGTAGATTGTCATTGTCTATTATTCTTTAAAAAATTGATTTTTAAGAAATTACTAAAGAAAAAAAATATATATATATATTACATAAAAAAAAAAAAAATAATAAAAAACTCTTTCTGCAAATCTCTCAGATCCTTAAAAATTTCCTTTTTAGGCAATATACCCAAGGAAAGAGACAACATATACAATTCAAGACATATACTCTCACAACACCAACATACAAGAGACATCTTAGCACAGAACAACACTTCGTGCATAGTTTTAGT
>CAJVPT010004934.1:0-12796 GCA_910592055.1 Acaulospora colombiana | reverse complement strand
TTAAGGATTTAAAAATTGTCAAAGTTAAAATTTATAATAAAAATATAGTAAGTGGACTCAAACTTTTGGAAGCAACTGTATATCCATAATAACTGAAATGGAGGTCTGAAGTTTAGACAAATCCAAGCAAGCATCAATTCATAAATCCAATCATAGGTACAATTGATAACTTATCATATTACAACAATGAAAAGACTTTAGCAAACAGATAGAACAAGAAATACAAAAACAAAATACAAACAATCAATTAATAGATCAAAGATGAAACAACTTCTGTAATATTGTCCAAAAGATAGTGAAACAATATAATTCAAAGAAGAAAGTATACTATAAGAACAAACAACATTTGTATCATATAGAAACAGAATCTCTTATCATTCAACTTTAACATTTCTATCTACAACTTAAAGAGGAAAATAAAAAATTAATCAAAAGCCAGATGCTATATATCCACCATTCTTCAAGATATTTAAAAAAAATTATCTAATATTATGGTATTTTTAAATAATCACAGAGCTACTTATCTTACCATATTCATTAACAAATGAATCCAAGCAATATATAATAATATAAAAGCTCACAAAACAGTAGTCAAAGCCATTACTCACAGAAGACTAAACATTATCATTAAGAAAAGAATCCAAATCAAACAAGAATATTTTGACAATAATAAAAGAGCAATAATAGATAGTATTATAGAAAGATTGAAAAAGGGAATATACCTAAATAGGCTAATTATACAACAAAAAGACTTAGTGCAAATAGTTACAGATCCTGAAAAAATTAAACAAAGAACAAAAATATTTTTATATGAAACTCTATCCTTAATATTAAAACCCTGTTTAAAATATAGAACATTTGTTTATCAGTTAATCTTTTATTCTTAAAGGCTCATGTAATTGTATTAATCTTTTTAAGTATTCATTCTTTTAGTTCAACTTTGTCTTTTTATTACTAATTCAGATTTTCAGAAATCTTATATGCTCAGTTTTATCTAGCTCTCTAACTGTTTTATTAATGATTCCTGCTTTGACTTTTTCTAGATACTAATTAGAATTATTAATAGTAACTAGTACTGATTTGTTACTATTAATTTGAAAGTTATTAACTCTATAAAAATTTTTTGCTTTCTCCAGAATCTTTTCTATGTCTTTTTTGGATCTTGATACCTACTGTATATAATATCATCCATAAAGGTAATAGCTATATAATTAGATTTCAATTTCTTGTTGACTCCTTCTCCTTTTAGACTTGAATCCCAGGTAACTGACATTTCATATCTCTTTGTTTCATCATTTTGAATTTTGCACAACAAAGAATTATAGAAAATTTTTTCATTAGAAGTAAAATAGTTTCTCCTTAATCAATCCCATCTTTAGTTATTGCTAATCTTATAGGTCTATTCTCGATTATAATTCTAAATTTTTTATCCTGAAACAGATCTATTATAATTTAATGAATCTTTCTGAAAGTTTGATCTTTTTTATAACTTCGTTAACATATCCAAACTGATTGTATCATAGGCCTTGACTATGTTTTGAAAAAGTATCCACAACTCCTTATTGTTTTCTCTTGTATCTTTATAAATATTGTTGAGAATCTGGATTGGTTCTACATTACTCTCTTCCAGTAACCCACAAAGTTAGGACCTCTTAAAACATTATTAAGCTTGCAGATATTTTTTAGTCTATTTATTAGAATTTTAGTGAAACATTTTCTTATAACTTTTAGTAATACAATAGGTTTTATATTTAGAAATTTACATTCATATGGCTTTGATTTCACTATTGGATAAATATGGCTTTGTTTTTAATCAATAGATATTGTTTGTCATTTTAAAAAAATGTTTAATATTTTTCTTAAATTTTCTTTTTCATTTTGACCTAGCCTTTTTAACATTTCATAGTTGATTTGCAATTTTCCTGGAACTTTGTTATTAGAAAGCATTCAAAATGTTTTATTCAATTCTTCTTGTGAAATAAGATCTAAAAGATCTTTATACTATTATGCCTTGATATAGTTCTTGTGATTATATTTTTTTTTCCAGTCTTCAGTAAGATTATTAAAGTTAACCTCTCACTTTCTGAAGGTTTCCTAATAATATTTTCTAATTTCTTCCTCAATTTTACTCTTTTTGATCATAATACATTCAAATGTTTCTTTTTTAACTTTAATCCTATCCAAAACTATTTTGGTATGCTCTCTTTCTATTAGTGAGTTTACTATTTTCTTTGGTCATTTCACAGGTTATCACATTTTTGTTCTAAGGCTATTTTAATTGTATCTCTAGCCTTTCTTGCTTCGAGATTCTGACAAGTAAATTTAAGACTTTCTATTATATCTTATATATTCTTTTTCAATAGTATTCATGAAATATTTGAGATACTATATTGGATATAATAGTTTTCAATCTGATAATTGGGGCTATAAGCTTTATTATATTTTTTTATAGCTATACTAAGAATCTATAGCTTGTTTGAATTATTATAAGACTACTTTTTTGAAGAGTGTTATTAATTGTAATACTCTTCTGAATTTGATGAACTCCAGATTATGTCTATAGTACTTATTTATTAAGAATAAGATGTTTTTGGTTGCAAGTTTGTTGAAGATTATCTTACTAACAAACTTTTCAAATATCTTCCATATTTTGTTTACTTAAACTTCCTTTACATTTTTATCTGATTTTTCTTGTAATAAGAATCTAATATTGTTTTGAAATTATGGTTCAAACTGTTATTAAATGCTTATCATTAATCTATTATTAACTTTTTTATATTTATTCTTTTTCTCTCTTTGATAAGTAATTTGTTTAACATATTTATGATGAAAAAATTTATATCATGTAATATCATTATTAGCATTGTGTAATCACTATTTGTAATTTTTTTCATACTCTTATTGTCAAATTGTAAGATTAAATATTTTATTAGACCTTGTGATATTCATATATAGTTAATTTGACTACTACTTGTTGCATTTCATCTTGTTGAAATTTTATTTTAGTCTTTTAATACTGCTTGCATGTCTAAGAAGTCTTATTTATCAAAAAAGTTAAATAAAAGAATTTTTAAATGCCATGATTATCTGAATTTTACTTTTAAGTATAACATTCTATTTTTCACTGGATTATATACTGTATTGAAATCTTCTATTAATATTATATAAAAGCTTTGCCCATGTTTATTCTTGATAAAACTTTCTCTTTCTTCTGTACTTTTTTGCTTCTTTGCTTATTTGATAGAATGTATACTTATATGATACAGATTCTATTTCTTTTTATTAATAAGTTGACTGTAATTATATATTCTTACATTTTTTCTACTAATGTTACTTTTTTTTTTTTTTAAATCGCAACTGGTATTAGATGCAAGCTTTATTTAAGAATTAACTTAATTTGATGAATAATTAAATCCTATAGCAATTACAACAATCATCTTCTACAAATCATATATTTCTATATCAATGCAACTTAATGATAACCTATTGCGGTTTGTCCTAGATAGACCTGCAACCACTCTATAAGTAAACAGACCTAGCTAGGGATCAGATGATTAATACACAGTCATCAACGACTAGTCTAGACTAGTTAGTATTGAACTTTACAAATTTTTATTGTTTCACTAAACTAGTCTATAGTTTGTGTGTACCCAACGGGATATGTAACACCCTCCAATATTTCCTATATATTATTCACTCAAACCTCGAAAGGGGACACTTTCCTTCTTTATTACCCCCTGTGGTATTGGATCAGCCCCTATTGATTGATTTTCAATTAAGCAGAGCACCAGATTGGGATATCCTGAGCTAGGAGAGCAGGAGTCCTGGAGGTTGCCAGGTCAAAGTGAGCTTGGGGCATTTTTGTGAGAGGCTAGATCAGAAGTCTTTTTTCATGCAATCCTTCCAGTAGTATGACTGTAGATCTCAGCCCCTAATCGATGGAAGGCCAGAAGTCCCATTTTCATGTAGCCTAACCTGCTTAGAACTTGTTCCGGATGATTGGATATGACTTTTATAGGATAACCGGTCAAACCTGATCAGAAGAATAATTTTTGAGTTTGGTTCTTAAGTGATATTGAACTACAGACCTTGTGATTGCGACCTAGGAGCACTACCACTATACTATTGATCCACATGTCTTTACTAATATTACTTTTTTTTAAGATCTTTTCTAATTAGTAGACTGACTTCTATTCTATATATAATATCTGCATTGATACTATGGAAGTATTTATAGAATATCTAATTACTGAATACCCATTTTGCCTTTGTTTTGATTAGTTTGGTCTCACTTAATTCTAGCATTTCTATTTCCTATTTCTGTATCTCTTATATAAAACTATATTGAATTACTATTCTGAGATACCCTTAATATTGTATGTGCCAATTATTATCACTTTATTATGATTATTATCATTATTTTTCGATACATTTTTATCTTTTACTTTCTTAAGAAACTCTATTTTTTCTATTTAAAGAAATGTATCAATATCATACCTATTTACTGTTAAATTATTTCTTTTTGTTCTGTTTGTCACCCCTTGCTCTTGTTTAAAATATTTGTTGTAGAAGAATCAGGCCAGTTCTTCTTGTTATTATCCTGAAAGGCTGATATTCTAGGAACAATTTTTATCCCCTCTATCTTCTCTTATTTATTTATTAGGAGTTCTTTTTCCTTCTAGTCTTGAAATTCTACTGTTCAACCTTTTTAGGTTTGTTAAAATAAGGTTTAGGGAGTCCTATCTATCTTCTGTCTTATATTCTATATCTTTTCTTTATTAAACTTTCTATTGTCATTGATTACCTATTGATTTTCCATTGCTTCCTATATTTGAGCACCTAAATATTCTATTTCTTCATTATTTTGATTCATTGTTATAAGTAAGTTTGTTTTATATTTCTTTAATTTCTTATTAACTAGTCTTACTTAGATCATTTTTTAGTTGACTTGTTAAAACTATCAGTATCATTATAAAAGTTTATTTCTTCTAAACCTTTGGATCTATATTTGGGTTTCTTATTACTTCTGATATCTGTTCTTCTTATTCTTACAACTTGTTGATTATATTTATTATTGCTTGAATCACTCTCTGATTCAAAGACTTTTGTCTTATGGAACTACTCTTTTAAGGTTTCTATTTCTTTGATAAAATATTTCTTAACACTCCATATTAGTTTGTATTCATGGATAAAAATATAGTATGTTACTTCAATGCCCTTGCTAGGTCTTGGGCTGATGCAAAACATATTACTATGTATCCTTTTCTTTTGAGTATATAAGGATTTCTAGATATATAACATGTCTTTGCTTTAGTATATCTAATTTCTTGTACAATCAAACTAGTTATGATATCATATGTTCCATACAATCTCAAGAATTAAGAGTTTCACTATTTGATAATATTATTAATCTCATCATTATTTGGTTTATATTAAGTAAAGATAGCTCTAATTGTTTCTTAATTGGTATGTATCATCCATTTTTCTTCCATATTATTATATTGCTAATATAGTATTATTTGAGATTTAATTCTTCTTTGTAATTTCAAATAATTGTAGATATGAATATTTGTTGTCTCTTATATCTTTGAAGGGCAGATTTGATCTTATGTCTTGAGTGACTTTGATCAATATTAATAAGAGTTACTATTAAAGATCTCTTATTCTCCTTTTTCTTTTGTTAAAAGATTTTTTTATATACAGTATATAAGACATTCATCTATTTTTCTGTCTCTAGGGATATAACTATAAAGTTTTCACTCTCTTTTCTATTAGCTTTTTCTAGATACTACAAAGTATCTTCTTCTTTTTACCATAGAAGGTTGTTCAGGAATTGCCATTGAGAAACTCTTTTTTAAAAGACTTTGAGTCTTTTGATAGTTCCAATATATTTTGAAGATATATCACTCGTTTATGTTTTGATTCTCCTGAAAGTTTGTCTGTAAATACTCCTATTTTTGTATTTACTATTTTTTTTAATGTGAAATGGATTTAAACTAAATATTTTTTATCTGTTTCTTGTGAAATATGCAAACTGCTCTGCAATATTATTCCCTTTAATTTTTTTAATAATTTCTTCTATTTTGATCTGATTTTTTATTGTCTTTTCTTCCATTTTAATTTTGACATTGGAGGGAATTTTTACTGTTATTGTTGACTAAACTTCCATGTTTATTTTTTTTTTTTGAGATATATCTAATTGCAGAGAGATTAGCTATTATTGGTTGCTTCTTTGGAAGATATAAGAAGCTTGTTGTGATTTTTCTTCCTAGTTTATTATATCAAAGTACTTGTCCTCTAGAAAGGAAGCTAAAAGGTTTTCTTCTTTACCTTGCCCTTGAATCCATAAGTAGAAAATGTATTGTTTAAGAACTGTGGTTTTGATAAAAGTGATTTGATTAATATTTAGAATTCTAGTAATGATACGAATATCTACTTGGTTCTGGAACCCTATTTGAAATATTATCTATAGTAGATATTGTGCTGTGAATAGTTTGTATAGCTCATAGTATTTACTATTTATCATATTTGTTTGATAGTTGAATTAGTATATCTATAATATATATTTTCTTTTTCTTCATAACTTGCATTTTTTCATAGTCATATTGAATTGTGTTACAGAAAAATATATTGTTTACTTTTGTGCAGTGTTATGTTTTGATCAAATATACGTTGTTGTTTACTTTAATTAGACATATATTATTGTTTACTTTTATATAGTGTTATGTTTTGATCAGATGTATATTATTGTTTATTTTGATTTATATATTATTGTTTACTTTTAATTCCAGTTGATCAGTTAAAACACATAAAATTGAAAGGTTAATCATATTCTGATCAGATTATTTATTTGACAAATAAACAAGTTATTGTATTTCTAAATAATGTATTCATATTTTGCACAATATAATAATTATTATGTATTGTTGTTGTGATGTTTGGATATTCTTTACTATTTAGTAAAAGAGATTTGGATATTCTTATAAGTGTTGTAAACCTTGAGTCTAAAATGATTTATTGGTTTTATCTATTTTTTATAGGACTTTTTTTAATATCAAAAAAGGTGTTAATCTGTACTGACCTGGCTGAAAGCTTGTGAAGTTGAGATTGAGTCTCAAAAAGCTTATTTTGAATTAATTTTCTTAAATTTTTTTTTTCTATAAAAAAAAAATCTATAATATATGGCTGAAGTGTATTTATACTTTTGGTACTTCTTGTTATCAGAAAATTAAATGCACTAAGGGCTAGTCCTGTGTAGTTATTTCTTATTGTTTTGTTAATTTTATTAAAAGTTTCTCTTTGTATTATAGCTGGTTTTTTTTTGTTTTCCAAGAAAATTAACAAAAAAGAAAATTTTTAAAAAAACTAGTGATTAGCAAAAAGAGTTTTTTTTTCTTACTATATATATAATTCAAAAAATTTTTAATTGTATTATATATATATATATTATCTATAATAATTACCTGTAGTCTAACAAATTATTTACTACTCTGATTCGATAATCAAGACATGGAAGATGTTATAGGGAGTGACCATACTATGCTTCTAATAACACTATATAACAAAGATCTTTTCACAAGAAGCAGAATCATTCTTTACAAATATATTAAGGAGAATTGATATAAAGAGAATATCTTCATCACAATGGCAAGTCTTTTAGGAAAGTGTAGATCACAAATTTAAAACATCATTAGAACCTTTGCTTCAGAAAAAATCCAATAAAGATGAAAAAGAGAATTAGGCAAGAAAACTGTGGGTAACCTTTAAGAAACTGCTATGTAAAACAACCTTTAACAAACTGACAATAAAAAAAACACTTTAGTAAAAAAAAAAGAATTACAAATATAGTGCTGAATTTATCAGTTATAAAAAAGTATTACAACTTAAAGAACTTTACAACAAAGCAAAAATATCAAAAGAAATAGATAAGCTACAGACTCTTAGCTTCGTTATAAAAAAATATAATAGTATCTATAACCCACATCATTAAATTGAAAATTATTGCATCCAGTATAGTATTTCTAATATGCCATAAAAATCCTTGAAAAAAGATATTCAAGATACTATAGAAGGTTTCAAATTCATATGTCAAAGATTGGAAGTCAAAAAAATAAGAGATAGTATTAAAACTATTTTGGAACAGAGATGTGATGATTTGAGAAACAATCAGAGATGAATGGTCAGCTCCCTAATCAACCAAACAAAAAGTAAAATAATATTAGATACTTCTCAACAACAAAACTCCAAAAAAATCTCAAATCAGTTATGAAATGCTGAAAAGGTTAAACCAAGAGAAAAAAGATTTCTTAAGAAGAATGTTAAATAACTTCTTAAGATAAGAAGTTACTCTGAAATAATAGAAACAAAGTCATATATATCCTATAGCTAAATTGAAACCTTGGGGTTGTGAACTCTCAAATACTAGACCTATTATCTTACTAGAGGTCACAAGAAAATGTTTCATCAAAATCCTTAACAATAGAATGGGAAATATTTGTAAAATTAATAATATTTTCAAAGGTCTAAACTATGCAGGGCTGTCAGGAGAAAGTACAGCAGAACCAATTCAAATTTTCAATAACATTTGTGAAGATACCAAAGAAAACAAAAAGAACTGTAGATACTTTTTCAAGATACTGCAAAAGCATATAATATAATTAGTCTAGACATGCTAGTAAAAGCAATGGAAAGAATCAAAGCTCCAAAAGACTTCATAAAGATCATAATGAGACTTTTTAAAAATAGAGAATTCTATGTTATATTTGAAAATGATCATACAGAATCAATAGTAGTTGAAGATGGAATTAATCAAGAGGAAATTATTTCACCTCTACTTTGGAGAATTTTCTATGATTCTTTCCTTTGCAAAATCTAGAATGATATACAAAGAGGATATAAAATGTTAGTTACATGGAACCCTGATCTAACAAAAAAGACTACAAGAAGGCTAGAATCCAGACATACAGCTATAACCTTCATGGATGATACAATATGGATAGCAAGATCTAAGGAAAATATGGAAACAATCCTAAAAACTACAATAATCTTCTACAAAGCAACAAATCAGTTCTAATTACTATTATAGTAACAATTCTAATTGCTATTCAGAAGAGGTTAAAGTAGGTACTGAAGAAGAAGTAGTCAAAGAGCTCAATAAAACAGAACAGGCTAGATTCTTAGGGATTTGGATGGGTAATCAAAAAACAGCAATAGAGCTTAAAGAATAAGTACTTAAAGAGGTTAATATAGTTACGAGAGCTCTTTAATATAAGAAGATAATGGATAAACAAGCTCTCTATATTCTGAATAGAGTATTAATACCTAGAATAGAATTCAGAATACAATATAGTATATTGTCTTGGAAAATATGCAACATCCTGACAACAGCATATAGAAAACTATTCAAGAATAAGAGTGGTTTATACAGATCTATGTCCAACAGTGTAATTCATCATCTAATATTTATAATTTGAAAAGTATCTGGATACTACAAAGAAAAAGTCAAATGATAGGACTTTGCAATAGACTAAATGATTCCAGACCAGCAGTAATTACATTAATTATCAGACTCAAATAAGCACAGATCAAAAATTGGGAACCACTCAATTTATTAACCTGCAAATTCTTAAGTTACTTAACAGACAAAGGCAACTTTACACTCCAAATGATCAGAATTACTAAAGATATGGGAATAACATTTTATAGTCGAAAATGACAAGATATCTTTAAATAAAAAAAGGGAAATATTTGAATCAGAGAATATCTTATACCAAAAGAATATAAAAAAGCCATACCATTACTTAGAAACAATCAACTAATGTACTTGAACCAATTGATCAATCAGGAAACCAAAAAAATAAGAGACTGGTAAATGTTTTAGCTTTTGCAAGATACAAGCAAAGAACCTATACCAGAATAGTTCCAAATTATAACCAAAAATCTCCCAGGAGAACAACTAAAGCAATTAATAAGATCCTGGAAAGAAAATTATATGAAATAGGAATCAGAATACTCCAAAATAGAATCTAATTAAGACAAGTGGAAAAAATTGTGAATAGTTAATAAGAAGCAAAAGAAATCAAGTAACTGGGAAAAACTAAGATATGAAAAAGAAAGAAACATTATTATAGTGGAGCACTTTGTTAGTTGTAGTACCAATAATGACCAGAAAACTAATATACAAAAATACCCAGGATGTTCGGAAGGTACAATACTAAATGGTGACTGCATTATAGAAAGAGGAATAGGAGAGATATATATAGTATTATACCTCAACATGAGAAAGTCCACTAGAAGAACACAAGATTTAAAAATTTTCAATCCTAAGTCAGCACTTGAAAAAAGGATTAAAGAAGTGATTTACAGAGACCAAAGTCCATTCAAGACCCAAAATGATAGAATAAATCACATGGACATTGAAATCTAGAAAAAATTTATTATTAGAGAAAATATTAAAAAAAGCACATATTACGATCATCTGATAGCTATATGTCAATATAATCTTGAATCTAAAGAGAAGCTAATCTTCTATTCTGATGGATCCCTTATTAATCAAGGTAAAGAAGAAATGAAGATAGAAGCAGCTTGGATTCAAATTGGTAAAGATGGAAGGAAAAGCAAGTTCAAAACAGGAGTAGATAAGTAACCCTCATATACAAAGTAGAATTAATAACAATCATAACAATATTTCTAGTAGTTCTAATTGAAAGCATAGTGGAAATCTTTACAGACAGTCAGGCATGCATTTTTAAGTGAAAATTTTTAGAAAAAGAAGATTCAAGAATGATACACAAGAGATGGTTTAAAGAAAAAAACTGGTTTCTCTAGATATATATGGTAGAACTAATAAAGAAGAAAAATATGATTTATAGCTCATAAAAGTCAAAGCATACTAAAATGATTTTTATAATGAAGAAGCAGATACCTTAGTTAAAGAAGCTCTAAAATTTCTACTGATTGAATAAAAAAATCTCACCTTATATAAAATTATTACTAAAATCAAGTGGCAAGGGATGACTCTAGATGATTCAATTAGGCAATTTATTAAGAACATTAATAATAAGACAATAGCCTATCAGTGGATACAACAAAACAGAACTGAGAAAAAATGGGATCAACAGATTTCAGAAAACCAGGTTCATACATGAGATTTAGTATAAGAAAGAATTAAAGATAGGCATATGTGGGATACATCTTTTAAACAATTCCAACAAAGAAGCTTTCTAATTAAACTGACCAATGATGAGCTACTTATATTAAGTAAGTTGGCTATAAGAAGACTGGATCTATACAAATAAGTGAGATATATTGCATATAGCCAACAAGACGAAACTATAGAACACTTGTTAAAATGTCTAGCCTATAAGAATCAATTAAAAAAGGCATGGAATAAAGGAGTAAATGGAATCATCAAAACTTTAAAGAGCTACTAGGGAAAAGAAAGAGAGAGGCTAAAAAAAAAATCCTAGGTTAATTATCAATGACCAAGAAGAGATAGGAAAGTTTGACAAGTGAATCTATAAAGTAATAGAATAGGCTTCTAAAACTAGCCAGAACATGCTAAGTTTTTTTACTAGTCTTATAAGAGCAGATACTATTCTAGAAATGGTAGACCTAAAATATCAAGGTAAACATATAGGAAGAATAGCAAGAAAATGGATAATAAAAATACAAAGAAGAGTCTGTAATTAAGCTCAAAAAGAAGTCTGGAACAAGAGATGTGAAAAGGTAATTGAATAGAAAAAAACACAAGGAATTGGTAGAGAGAACAAGACAAGAAGACCTTCATGTCTTTCAAGCTGGAAAACTATACTCCTGAAGAAAAAAAAAGCTACTATCTAAAGAAGGAAACCTTGAAGATGAAGCCTTCAAGAAATTCTAATAAGAAGAGTGAAGTATGAAATGAAATGGTTGGGTTTTAAGTTCTATCAGAACCTTACAAGGTGATCTGCAGTAGTGATCTGCAAGCAATGAAGTTAACAATTAGAAAAATCTTTACCTAAACTATTAATGGAGTGATAAATCACTTTCAAAGTTGTATTTAGAGTTTTAATAATTCTTTAAAATAAAGATGATTGAGTTAGGTAGAAACTTAGCTTTAGTAATATATTCTTTAATGTAAAGTATACACATGTTTAATAAAGCACACATACCTAGCCTGATAGAGAAAAAAAAAAAATAGAAGTAATTATTAAGAATAATAGATGACTAACAAAATATTGATTTATATATAGATATAGTATTTCATTTTTTTTTTTTTTTTAAACCCTTGGTCAGGCCAGTACTGTGTGTTTATTAATCATTAAAAAAACCAATTGAGATACATAGGGCAATTGCATCATGGCTAAACTAAAGTCTCGTACTGATACACTCGTCAATGACTTTCAATTCTCAAAAGAGCTTCAGCCTCTAAGTGCAACCTTGGGACAATATTTTGCTTTGAACTAAGTTTTGGGTAAAAACCCTCCTAACTTACCCATCATTGCTAGCAGTTTGTCACTGCTTATTATTCTCCAAGGAATTGAATTCAAGAAACTATAACAGGGGAAAGGGAAAATAATATAAAAGGGTGATATCTATAAATGTCCAAACACACTACATGAAAATGAAAAAAGAAAAAAGAAATTTAAAATTGCTTTATGTCCTCCAAAGGACCTTGGCTAGGAAACCTCTTCTTATTAGGAATCAACCCTTCTGGGATATCCTTCTTCTTCCTGACTGTCTGAGGAACTTATCCATCTGTGCTCTTGATTATTTTCTTGCAACCGTCTGAGGTACTTATTGCCTACTCGGATCC
>CAJVPT010004933.1:0-12799 GCA_910592055.1 Acaulospora colombiana | reverse complement strand
TAGTAATAATTTAGAACAATAATAATGTTTATTTAAATTAAACAAAGTATAAAGTGGTAAATTATTTTCAAAATTATATTTTAACAAGGCGATACGTGAAAACAGTTTAAAATCGATAAATTTCATTCTTTATAATCTTAAAAATATACTGTATATCTAGGTTTTTCATTATATTTTTATTAAATATTTATCAAGTCGTTAATAAATCTGTCCGGATTTTTTTAACAGTAGATACTGTATATAAGAGATGATATAGATATGAAAGATATCGTCATATGTTTAAATTTGTGATTTTGGAAAGGATATAAATAAGAAATTTTTTTACCGTAGATGTAATAAAAATAATTATAATGATATCAATTGGTACGAATTGATGAATAAAAATTTAATTTATTAAAAAATTGATAATGAAAAAAGTTTGCGAATAACTTGAAGTAGCTTTGGTAATGAGTCATAAGTAATGATGATATTAAACATGGGGTAAATGCAGTAAATATACTGGATAGTGGATACCAGTAAATTCATAAATCTATAATTTCCATGCTCGCACACATTCCGTAATTTATACTAGCTAGAATCAATGCGCGGTAAAGTTTAAATTTGTGATTATTGGGTTATTAAATCGATTAAAATCCCTTTTTTTCACGGCGATATAATGCTATTATTAAAATGTTGATTGACTGATACTTAAAATTCGAATATTGCAAAAATGTGTGAAATGAAATCTGAAATCGTAGGGTGTGACTAAATTAGCATAATTTTCATGTGAGATGATGGTATGGTGTTCGTTATTAGTTTTATTATACTTTTGAAATGTTTTTCCATTAAAGAATCTATTAGGATTTCGACCATGAAAAAAAAAAAAAAAAATCTAGGATAAACTTTTAAAGGGTTGTGAACCGTGTCGTCTTATTCGTTTTTCTGGGCGACAAATCTATGATTTTTGCTGTACGTGCGGTAGAAGCTGACTTCACCTTCGAACTTCTTCATTAACTTGTCAAATTCCTGATCGTTTATGTTCATGATCTCTTTTATAGGCTTTCGGACGCCTTCAAAGAATTGGAAAAATGTTTGGGCAGATAATTCACCTGGTGGATTTTTAAGGAAAAAAAAGAAGAAAAGATTGTTAGAAAATAATAAGAAAAAAAAATGAAGAAAAGAGAAAAATTTTTTGGTCAAGCCTTACCTATTTTGTCTCCCCAGGAGCCATAAGGGATACTTTTTTGTTCGTGCTGAATGCTCTTATATTTCCCGGTGGATTCTATGAAGCTACCGAGTTTTCTTGACATTAGTGGATCGATGTTTCTCGCATAAAGTTCCTTTTGCACTATTGTGAATTTATTTTAGAGAAACTTCGTCAACGACCAAGAATGAAGACAGAAGACAAAAAAAAGAAACACTCACCAGCATTGCACAGTGTTTCTAAGGATGGCGACATGTTATACCAGATAAATTCGCTATCATAACATTCCAAGTACCCGCCCGGTTTTAAAACCCTCGTCAACTCCTTGATCACCACATTTTCCCATTCCTCCTGCGTAAAATACATCACCAGAAATCTAGCATGTATGTAATCAAAGGTAGCATCCTCGAATGGTAATCCATCCATTATGTTTGCTACGAGAAATTGTGTATTTCTGGGAACTTGCGTTGGAAATATTGGAACAAAGTCAACTCCGACAAATGTCGACAGCGGATAGGTGGATGAAAGATCGAAGCAGAAAGTGGCAGGACCACATCCGAAATCGAGTACTTTAAAATTTCCGTTCTTCAGTTTTTCCTTGATGGGGGCGGAAAAGTTACCATCCCAGATGGTTCTCAGGATGTGGTGCTGCGTTTGCATTCTGTCAATTTGCGTTTCATCAATGGTCATCATGTAAGGATTGTCAAAGTTGTATTCTTCCTTGAAGTTACTCATGACACTCGTACTAGAATGAGGGTCTGCCGCTGAGACAGAATTTCTCTTGCTTCTCTTAAACTTTGAACCATTGTGACCCATTTTTTTTTTTTTTTAAGAGATCTTCAGGAGAATCAAAGAATGTGGTGAATTATTATTCTTATTTTATTTATATATATATATTTCTATGTATATATATATATATATATTATTAATTTTTTTTTTTTTTTTTTCGTTTTTATTGTGCAAAAAGATATGTGCGGATGTATATATATATTTTTTTTTGAAAAATATAATATTTTTTTCAAAATCCGATGGGAGGATTATTTATATATTTTCCTTTGGGTACAAGCACAAAAAGTTTTTTTTTTTTATGCGTTGATAAGTTATCAATTTTCTTGTTGAAACCTGCAGGGTTAATTACCTGATTACGCAAAGTAAGCAATTCCATTTATTGCCATTAATACAAATTTTGTTAAACCAGGCAACCCTTATTTGATATTGACAAAAAAAAAAAAGAAAAGAAAAGAAAAAACACCATATACACATATACTGTGTATCCAGCATATATAGTACATATGTGCATTATATACATACATACATACTGTACATACGACTCTCGGAAATTTTTTTCCCAAAGCATCGTATCATCCGGTTTTTTTTGTCATTGCTCAAAGTTCGGCAAAGTAAAAAAAAAAAAAAAACAAAAAACAAATAGACAAATATCGTAATGTTATGCCGCAAATGATTTAATGCCGTCGCGAGAGGGGGCCTTCGCGACAAAGGGATTAAGTTTAACCCGTTACGCATGGCAAACCATAACTGTGAAAAAATTTGTTGGGAGCTATTTGTTGTTGTTCTAATGAACAACCCTTTTCTCGCTCAGTACGCATCTGGAGAAACAAAGAATAAATATCAAGATGTATGCGTGTATAATGAATACCCAAATATAGTTCTTTTTCTTTATCTCCTGGTACGATGTGGAACCAAATTCGTGATTATTCGTGTAGTAGGTATGTGTGCTGATGTCCAACATAAGAAAACGAACAAAGTGAATATTATTTGCGATTGTAATTTGGCTAGTTTCAATTGGTTCTCGGTGCTTACGAATTGTCGAATGTAAACAATGACCAGTATTTTTCGAATCTCATTGTTCATGTCTAAATCTGGCATGAAATCTTTTTTTTGCCACATGCACAAATATGTATTATCTTTATAGTTTGTTATTTTTAGTAATGACATCATCATTTGTCTCACATGATGTGGTCTATTATTATGCACACGCAATTATTATTATTGCCTTGACCCACAAAATTTTCCTTTCCAGTTTTTGTGACATATGACTTCTCAAAAGTCGAGGGAGTCCGGGAACATGAGCATCCCAAAGAATATGTTCGGGTAGGAAGGAAGAAGAAGAAGAAGAAGAAGAAAAAAGCTATGCGTGATGTAAAGCTTGAGGTATGCGTTTGACCTGTCATATTTGCATATACCGAGGGATTTAAAACCTCGATTGACATACAAAATCAGATGCAACACCAAGTCTATAATGATTCACCTGACGGCTGTGTAAAGATTTCATTTGTGCGCTTGTATTGATGTCTTATGAATGGTGGATGGACGGAGGTGTACGCGCGCCTGCACATACTTCTCTCACCGTCACCCAGGAAAAGTGTAATCTCCATAATAATAACATTAATAATATTCTGTGACAAAAGTGAAATCGATAATATGAAAATGAGAAACCGATCCTAAAATTAATTTATAGGGTGTCGTCGACCGGGCTGTTTCAGAGTTCGCACCTCCTTAATCCCGAAACAGCAAAGAGCATTTCGATTATGCATTCGATGATTCGCTTGTTTCTGCTCGATGACAATTACTAATTTGTTGAGGAAAGATAAAAAGTTGTATATCATGAAAAGGAACGTTGTATGACATATTATCTGCTCAATATTTTGAAACGAACCAAGAAATGTTTTACGAGATGCGGGCTTAGGGAGCAAACCTGATTTACGGTATCACCATTGCCACCCTCACCCTATTCACCAATTTCTCCAACCGCCACGACCTTCCCACACCTTCGTGGCGACACAGTTTACAAACATTAATGCTTCTCGACGCATAACCCCACATGCAGATTGTAGCTGAACTCCTAGCTTGTACCAATGTATGCAAGCATGACAGGTCTCTGATCTCACTAGCACCAGCCGCTCCGCCACCGACAGATTAGATTACCATGTTCTCGCATTCATATTGATATTTGAACCAATAAAAAATCTTTTTTCCGGGAAGAATCTGATAAGATCTGATAAGATTATATTAGCGGGTTATGGTGGTCACATCCCAAAGTCATCTCGAAGATTCATTATTTTGTACAAGAACAAATACTAATTGTTATTCGTGCAACGATACGTGGTTCCTCGATTACCTTAAATGGATTACCACATTTTTTTTTCATGAGAAGATTTTGTTAAATTCTATCACATGTTGGCGTCGACCCTTTCTTCTTCAAGTACATTATATACATTTCGAGGTGGCGTAGCCAGAATCACGGTAACCTTCCAAATTGGGTTAGTAAATGACATGTGAACGAGTCGGTCCTCCTCACGTTTGCCCTGCACAATTTTCTGAAAGAAACAATAAATAAGTCATGGAGAACAATAGATCCATGAAAAACCTACATTATCCCGACCAATTTAGTGCCGAAAAGCTGAGAATTATCAACTCTGTCTGGTTCAGGGTCAGTTGAGTATACTATAGAAACCATAAAAAAAAAAAAAAAAAAAAAAAAAAAAAACCAAACATATATATATATATATATATATATAGTATATAAAAATCACCATACGTACTTACGCACATTGGCATCTTGGCGTTAAAAGGTGCAAAGTGGTTTCGGAAAGGCGATTGAGAGCCGTCGCAATAATTGTGATAATAGAACGACAAGTTACTCTTGACGCGTTCTCAAGTATCGATATACTATGAAAATCGCTACTTCAAATGAATTTATTGATGCTTCAAGAATTTTACGAGATTACTTTGACCACCGTGTCGTCGTCCACAAAAAATTGAGAATTGAACAAATAAACAAATCACCTGTGTTATGCAATACGGCGCAAAAAAAAAAAAACCACTCTTTTGGGTTGACGTTCATTGACACAAGGACCAATTTTAACCCGATAAATGATACATTGAATTCGAGCGCGCGGCGTGCCCACCTTGCTACCCAAGACAAATCAAAAATCCCAGCGTCGAGACATTCGTCGGATAGAGAATAAAGATGACGGAAAGATGGTGAAAGCGGCGACGTCAAAGCGATCATTACCTTTATCATCCGTTGGTCTTTACACCATACCGACGAAACTTCTATATTCGTTCGTTCCTTCGTTCATTAAACACGACATCAACGGCGACCGAATAAGGGTTTTCTTCCATTTAGGATCGGATTAATAAATATTGAGGGAAAAATAAAAATAAAAGTCAAAATATAATATCCGTCCCCGACCTCTTGTGATCCGCGATGCTTTCGGAAGCATCTTGCTTTGTTCAGGATGCGAGGCATTGAGAAAATTATTACGACATTTTCAAAGGTTTCGGAATGGCCATAAGGTAAGTTGGACAAACAAGATGTTTCCTGATCATAGATGAGGAAATAATGACAGAGCGTCGCAAACAAACCACAGACCATACGAAATTACCCTTTCTGGTCATAATTTAAAATGTTTCACAAATCGCCTTGGTGTTATCCAATTTTGTGTCGTCCCAAGCGAAGAGCGCATAGGCAATACGACAGTTGCACAGGTATCGCACAAAAATCGCCTATTGTGCTTTCGCCCCTTGTTTTTTTTGCACGGTCATTGTACTTGCCAGGAAAATGCGATATGCAAATTTCACACTTGACCTCGCCGATTTTATCATGCGATTACCTTGACCTTTTTTTTACCGTTTAAGGAAGATGCGGATAAATGATTGCAAATTACGTTCCTCTTTTCTTTAGCTGAAACGGTCTCTTTCTTTCTTTCTTTCTTTCTTTCTTTCTTATTTTTTTTCTCTTTCGGTCTTAGATATTTTTCATGCCGAATCGTAAATTCGAGATGTGGCACAGATACTGTGCATGAATCCGGAATAAGCAACATTTTCATGCCTTTAGGCTTCTCGAGTTGTAATTGATGATTCAGATAGCACAATAAATAAATAAAAGCAATGACCATCTAAAAATTTTTTTTTCATCTTTCCTTTTATATTACCAACCAGGTTTAAAAGAGATCCTCCCATTTTTATCATTAAAAAAAAAAAGTTCCCTGTATTTCTGGACCTACACTAGGGCATATACAGTACATACAGCTATTTTGTACTATATAAATTTTTAATTACGTAAAGTTGTACTCTAGATGCGATAAATAATTAATGGAATTTGAGTTACTCTTTTCGGTTGTGGTGGTTTGTTGCCTGTGATATTGTATAGCAAACAATAGACGCTCAAATATCTATATATAAACCACTTGACGCCGAAAAAGATCGCGTCAAATGTTCCTCCGCCATCTCAATTTACCATCACTATTCACACTTCATTCTTTTCATTCTTTTTTTGCCAACACGGAGTGAACCCTCGGTAAGCAAAGCTATGAGTTTTCATGAAATTTCGAATTGAATAATTGAATACCGTCACTTACACTACATATCAATTAATACAATAACAATAATAACAAATTAATAAATGAAATGGAATGACAAAAAAAACAGCAGATTCGTTGGTTCCACCAATGAACAATAGATTTGTTTAACCGACGGATTTTTTCGCCCTCCTCATGAATTTCTCTAACGTGCGACCTCCTGACGTGAGATTTATGAATTTCTCCCAATGTGAGAATTATCTCTTTGTTCGTCACCCTCGAAAAGATCGGAATTACGGGTGCTTTACGTTTTCACAAGAATTGAAGATGAGAATTCGTTCAATCTCTAACGCAACAAATTTCACACGTTTCAGGTCGAGAATGTAAAAGTGACTACGCGAAATGGCGGCAAGTGTCAAACTTATGCGTTAAGGTTCAATCGAGTCTTCAATTGAGTGATTCCTATTTTTAATTTTCTCTTTCCAACTTTTCACATATACAGTATATATTTATTTATTTATTTATTTACAGCCTTTTTACTTCTCGCGGCATTTCCTTTTTCGAGAATGAATTTTTGAAAATCTCATTTCTCACACGAACGCAAAATCCAACTACTCTCACACTCCTTTACTCGACCTTTCTTTTTTTATATTTTTCCTCCTAATAAACTACAATAATTATTTATGTTTTCAGATTATAAACAAAAGCTTAGAAATTTTCTCGTATTTTTTCGTTTTCGCATCAAAAATATTTTATTTTATTTCGTGTATTCTCGTTCGATTCTCGACTAATTCTTCCTCGCACCTTTTTTTTTCCGGATATTTTTTTTTTTTTTCGCTTATTTTTTTTTAAGTTTCCTTAATCGCATTCCATTATGATTATGGTCAGTTTGTAAGATGTATTTATTATCCATGTATATCACACCTTTCGCATCACGCGCGTAGAATTTAATTTAAAAATTAAAAACGGGGTCTACTAGAAAAGAAAAAAAAAAGGGATGAAGGACTCGGATTTTCAGTTCCGCATGATGCCGTGTCATCCGTAGAACTTTGGAAAACATATGATAGACACTTTATCTTCATTGTTTTTACTAATCTCATGATTTTTAGAACATTACTCAATAACATCACGATTTTTAGAACTTTATGCAGTCGAACCCTTATTCCCATTCTCGATACTCAATCAAAAAAAAAACCTCCGTGACGATTGCCTCACATTCATGTGAAAAAGTACAGATCGCATGAAAACTTTAAGGAGGAAAAAAAAAAAAAAGAGAAAGAAACCAAAAAAAAGCTAGGAACAACCAAGTCAAGCAATAAGAATACTTGGTCGAACATTTTATTAAATTAAAAAACGAGGCGAAGATGATGCCTTTCGCATCGATCGATCAGATCTTTGCGAGAATAGCACTTCCGAATTATCCAAAAAACAAGAAAGAAAAGTCGCATCTTGATTGAGGGGTGCAATGGGAAGAGTTCGCTCTTTGTAAAACAAAGAAGCACTCAAAACGGGAAGGGGAACTATGCGCAGCTAATAATCGACCCTTTGTGATAATGAGAAATCGAACAATTGATTCGACAAATACATTGCACGAGTTACTAGTTTAAATCGAGTAAATATAATTCCAGTGTTTTACAGCCAAATGAAACACAGCATCGTCTAATTAGTCTCTTTTCACGAATAAGGCTAACTCTCGTCAATGCAATGATATAACGATCTGTAATCATCGAGAGGACAGTGTTATTGTCCGAAACACATTGTCATCGGAAATAATCATTGTCGATGTAAAACCGTCGAGATCTCTTTTCAACATACTGTATATAGACTCGATCTAGATGAGATCGGTTCCTTGACTATCAATTGACAAACATATAGGGTCTAGATATTCGCGTAACGTGTTACGAATTATGATGGACTGTCGCACGAAAAATTTTTTTGCCGATTCTCTTATGAAGTTTATGTATGTTGTCGTGAATCTGTTTGACCATGTTAAATGATAATGGTTACTGAATTACTAACATATATACAGTACGTCATATCGATAAGAAACATATTCGCAAGTATATGCATAATTTTAAGGACAAATAAATAAATAAATGAATAAATAAATAAAAAATGAATAGGTAAGCTACAATAACGAATTGGCTTTATATTCGGTATTCGCTACTACCATTATTATTATTTTTAATTTTTTTTTCCTTTTCCTTTTTTTTTTTTGCGGAGCCCCGGTTCGGCCTTTTTGGCGTATTCTTTATTGACAAACATTCGATATTCACTATTGATCTTTAAAACATTTGACTAAGCACCTGGGGTATACATTTGTGTATGTACAGTATATGTTTCATAAACAAATTATCCCAACGCACGATGCGCTATAAAAATAAAATAAAATAAAATAGATAAAAAAATAAAATGAAATAATAATAATAATAATAAAGGGTGGTGGTTTTCTTTGTTTTGAATGATTTTTTGGGATTAAGTCAAAGAAAAATCCAAAAAGCAAATGCTAAACATTTTTTGGTCTAATTTGATTTTTTATAATCAATTTGCAGCATAATCATTATTTTGACAGGTCATCGTAAATTTTTTTAACCAATTTCCACTAGTCGGGACAATAATTAAAAATACTTGGCATGAAACGGCATATGGATTTCATCACGGTCACTTTTTTCCACTAGTCGGGACAATAATTAAAAATACTTGGCATGAAACGGCATATGGATTTCATCATGGTCATCAGAATATTAATGAATATACTGTACCTGCCTATTTTTTAATTCATTCTTTAATCAATTTTATAGGTTTATCATTAAAATACAATATATTCTATGCGCAGCATATTATAATATCAAAAAAAAAAAAGGTCATTTGTTTTATCATATCTTTGTAAATTGAAATTATTTCAACTAATTAATGAATATTAATAACTCTTTATAAGATGAATCATATATGCTTTATTAAATATAACTTTGAGAATAATTTATTGTTTTATTAATAGTTTAAATAAATTCTTTTAATTATTAATACTATCACTTGCAAATTACTATTGCAATTTATTAGCAAGTTTTGATAAAAATCAAAACTCTATCGTATAATGTCACATTTAATTTATTTATTAAGTTCCTTATAAAATCTATAATTTTTAAAAAAAATTTTTTTCATCTTTTGATTAGTTTTGATTTTGAGATATCTCTTTTAACTAAACTTTTTTTTTAAAAAATTAAATTTACTTATTTTTATTTATCTAAAAATATATTATAATATATATAGTAAAAAGCAATTTAAAAAATTTTTTACTAATAATCTATTGTTACTTATTATGGAATTCTATATTTTAATTGTTAAATATATATTAAAAACAAAAATAAATTTAATTAATTAATTTGTAAATTAAATATCAATAAAATCAAATTATATTTTAAAATTTTCATATCAATCAAATTTGGATTAAATTAAATTTTAAATTTTTTAAATTAACAGGATTTAAATTGAATTTGAATCAATTTATATTAAAATTAAATATGATAAAAATATAGTTATTTTTAATATATACCTTTATATTAATTTTTATAAATTTAAATAATTACTTAACAATTTGTTAATAATTTTTTTAATAATTTTTTTATATAAAAAAATATTTTTTTTCTCTAATAAATTTTTATTTAATTGTAATATAATATGATTACAATTATTTTCAAAAGTTTTGATTTATTTATTATATTTTTATTATAAATTTTAACTTTAAATTTTCAATTATACAATTAAAAATTATAAAAATTATAAAAATTTTATTTTATATTTTTTTTAATAAATATTGATTTAATATTATTTTATTATATAAAAATATTCTAGAATATACTATCTGTTTATTATTAAATAAAATTCAATAAAATTAATCTTTTAATAAAAAATATTTACTATATATTATAATTTGTTATTATTTTTTTATAAAAAATTAAATTTATAAAAACTAAATTAATACTGAAAGAAATTTCAAATATAAAGAAATTATTTATAAGATTTATTATTTATTAATTTATAAATTTGTTACTATAGTTTTTATTAACAATATATAGTATCTATACATTTATATAAAATATTTTATCTTGACTTAAATATTTATCTTACTTTTTTTTATATAAAGATAACTTATATAGTATATAATAATAAGTTCATATATATTTATTTTTTTAACCTATAATTATATTATAATAACTAGTCTTTATTGAGAAATTAAAATAAAATCTACAATAGTTTACAAACTTTTATAATATAATTAACTTGTTTTAATATATAAGTATTATAAGTCAAATTTTGAAACCAAAATTATACTTTTTTGATAAATTGATTATAATTTCTATCCATCAATATTATTGTCAACAACTTGTTATCATTGATTAATCTAAAAACTAATAAATTGTTAATTTAAAAGAAAAAAAAATGAAAATGAAAAAAAGAAAGAAACAATAAAGTCTATCAAAAAAAATCAAAAATAAAAACAACCTCCTTTTAAAATTGATCTATCTGATTAGAATAGTCTTTTTGTTTTATTTGAATTTCAAAAAAAAAATTTTTTATTATTATTTGTAGTATTAGACAAATCAATTCAACTAGTTTTTTATTTAAATAAATATCAAATTGAAATATCTTAAGGAAATATTTGACCTTGGCTTTTTTTCATTAAAGTTTTACCTATATCCGAGAAATTTAAGTAAGAGATAAAAGTTTGCAATCTATATTATCTATCAATTGATATTTTAATATTATAAATATTTTCATTAAGGGACTTGAGTTTTTGGAAACAAATATTTTTAAAATATTTTTTTTAATTATTAATAACATTATTAGAACACATGAATATAATCAATAGGCTTGTTTATATTTAAAAAACTAATGTGTTTTATATTCGAAGTTTATATATATCTATATATTATAGTTTTTTTTTTTTTAACCTGCAATCATACCACAATGGCTTGTCTTTATTAAAAAATTAAAATAAATTTGTAATATTTTACAAACTTCCCAAAGTGACTAACTTGTCTTTATACAAAAGTACTCTAAGTCAGATTTTGAGAACAATATTATATTCCCCTAATAGATTGGTAATAATATTTATCTACCAGGATCATTGCCAACAGTTTGCTACTATTGATTGTCCAAAAACCAATAAATTGCTAAGTTAAAAAAAGGGGGAAAAAATGATAGCAAAAACATATCTCTATTACTTCCTCTTCATTCAGGAGAACCAGGAGCTCTTATTCTATTAACAATTGAACTTGTTTTGAGAAAATTTTGCTCTCAAAGAGGAGATAAAAAACTTGTGCCACTGGTTGGATAGGCTTCAAGAATCCACTTCTATTTTGCATGACAAGTATAAAAACCCTTCAGCAAATATTCAGGATATAACTGGTTACTATTATTATTTCTTACATATAGATCTAGAAAGGAAGAATAATTATTTTCACCAGCAAATTTATTCATTGGAACAACTTTTTCAATTGCAAGATATAAAAGCTCCTTCTTTATTGAATCGGTCTTTCTCTCATATACTCTTCTAAGTCTGTTTCTTCATAAAGTATTTAATTATTAAGACTATGTAATAACAGTTGTAATGCTCTCTGAGTCTACTGGAATAATAGTGCAGTTTGCTTTCTAGGCTGTCACTATTTTGCTATATCTTTTTTTCTATTTTTTTCTTAAATATCTTCAATTTTTTTAGGTCTTCTATTCAGATAATTCAAATAGTTTTCATAGACTAAATGATAATTTTGATGGCTGATAGTCTTATAAAAAAATTTGGAGTCCTATCTTTTTTAGTCATAATGTTTCTTTAAAAGATAGATATTTATAGAAGCAGTCAATACTTTTCTATCCAAAGTTCTCAACTAATAAATACTATTTGAAAGAATATTATGAATATAATAAGATCCTTTCTATTTTGGTTTTAATTTTCTTATTAAATGCTTGTCTTATGCAACATTATATATTAATATTTTATCACTTATTTTGAATATTAAGACTAGATTTTTCCTTTAGTTATAATACTTCTTCTGTTTTCATTGGCTCCTATGGATATTTTTCTGATAGTTTCTTTTTCTTGAGATAGTTTTATCAAAGTAAACAATCATAATAGGATGTCTTCTTTTATTACTTTATTTATTTCTATAGGGGGGATTTGGGATTTTCATTCATATAACAAGTAAAAAAAAGTCATTTTTATGAAGAATTGTTTGGTTATTCTATATAATACTGGCACAATATAGTTATTTTATCTTCTTATTTTTCTGTTAAT
>CAJVPT010004932.1:0-12803 GCA_910592055.1 Acaulospora colombiana | reverse complement strand
CAATATCTTTCAATACTCTGTTACAAATAACTTCAACTCATGGGCCAGCTTTTGGCCAGTCTTGGCCCAAGTTGCTTTCTCATCACCACCATGCTCGCACATAATTTGCAAAGTACCCAGTTTACCTGACCTCTGCCTTCCTGATTATATTAACAAATGGATAAAAATATCTTTTTCAAGGCATATTAACCACATAAACAAAATCACAATTTCTAAAAGTCTTACAATTACCTGGCAAAAATACAAAGTCTCACTCAAGGTAACTCATTCCACTATCACAGTCCAGTCCCCTTCACTCATGCCACCTGAAGGATTCTCCACATCACCACTTATAAACCATACCAACGCAACTTCCATAACACATTGGATCAAATTCGTTAACTTATATACAAACCTATATGATCTCACCCTAAGTCAGTCAGCTTACTACAAGTCCAATTCTTTCGATCAATTTGAAAACATTATCAAAGCTAATAAAAAACTCAAAAAAGCGGATCAAATCAAATTCAGGGGCCTCTCTACCTTTCGTACTAAACTAATAGCAGACCAGCTTCCAACAAGATCAAAGCTTCACAAGAGATACCCCATATTATACCCAGATAACCTCTGCCCCCGGTGTGACGTGAAAGAAGAAACTCAGGAACATGTTATACATTGCCTTCATAGTAAGAGACTTCTCAATAAAAAGAAGTCTAAACTTATGGACCTTATTCAAGCCAGTCAAGCAAACACCAGTTCTACGAACAGCAATACACAACAACCTAATAGTACAAGTTCTTTAACCGAATCACACATTCTTCAAATGGCACTGGAAAATTATCTCCATTCCTTCGACAACATTAGCAAAAACAGAGAGGATATTTCAAATAAAGCATTAAAAATGTTATACAAGGTTTGGAAACAAAGATCTGAAACTGCAACCACATCTCCCACCGGCAGAATAAAATGGAAGAAAACTAAAGCATCGGCCCCGTCACTCCAAGCGAAAAATAATGATAGCGTGCTTAATACTATCATAAATATACTAGAGTCTAATCACCTAAACACTAACAAATACATATTTTCCACTATACCAACTCCTTTGTTCTGAATGAGCATTAGCCATTCGGCAATAATAGTGTCAACCCACTCACGTAGTGTTAGTTGGTCTTGTTATTCTAGTTGCAATAGGCTACAATTAACTTACTCCTGTAAAGATTGTTGATATAATGATTATAAACAATTGTTTAATAAAAATCGCACATCTAATGCTCATTTGCAAAAAAAAAATAAATATAAAAATAAATATATATAATTTAGTAGATATAGGAGCAATAGATAATATAGTTCATATAATTCCAAGATTTGATAAATTTAATAAATATTTATTAAATGATTACTCTTTTCCATAGATCCTTAACCACCACTTCCAAAGAAGTGTTTTCCCAAAACTCTATGTTTTGGGAGTAACAAAACTTCAAAACTTTTCTTAAAAACATTTGCTTCAGTTAGCAATAGTCATACTTTATCCTTCTTGTTTACCTTTTCTCTTCAAAAACCCTTTACCTAAGAAGTTAATGGCAAGAAAGCTTTTCTAGGAAGAAGAAACCAGACGAAAAAATATCATCCCTTTCTTCCCTATGGAGGTCCCAAAGTCTAAGAAAAAGTGTGAGCCAATAATTCCATACTAGCCTGGGAACTGATATCAATACCACAGGCAGAAACGGCTTCTCTCCTAGCGTACAGTAGTTTTTCTTGATATTTTGGTGAATTTTGTCTACCCCAGCTTGATCCTGAATTTCTTGTTACACCGGATTTTGGATGGATTGATTGACTTAAGATTGGGATTGGTTGCTTCATGGTTAGCAAAAATGTAAACAAGGATACACATGACATGGGACGTGAATACATTTTCTAAGTTCAATAAGAACCTTAGGTCCATCATAAGTCATTGGCTAGTTATGCGGATGAATAAACATCACATAGACCGTGATCTTCTCTCCCTCATTAACTCCAAAAGTGTCAAGGCTATGGAGTGAGTATCTTCAGAGGCAAAGTTGGGTGGATGGGTAGTTGTTAGGTTCCTTCATTCCTTCCTCTATTTTATTTTTTTGTAAATATTTTTAACCTTTATATTTGTTTTTCTCCCTTTTTCTTTACTCCTCTTTTTTCACACTGACTGGTCCTTGATCAGTACAAGTAACCCTTAGCACTGAATGGTATTATGTAACTTGGGCAAGTCCTGGCAGGTTAGGCCCCTCTAATGGGTGGCAACAAGCCAATTGGTGGATTAAAATCGTAGATAGTATCAAACCAATGGCAGTGGACAATCAATAATGTACCTTCAAGTATATCTGATCAATCCCCTTTTTGTTATTAGAAAAGAGTATTTATACTAGATGGTCATGTATTTTTCTTATTCTGGTTAGGTTAGACTTAGATCGAATATTATAAATAGATAGCTCTTTGTACTATTTTCTCTCTAATGATCTGTAAATCCTTAGACAGTACAGAAAAATATTCATCCCGATTGTCCCTAAATATGATTTTCTACTAATAAAGTGACCAGAGAGATGCAAAATGAGCCAGTGTTTAAAAAAAAAAAAAAAATGAATATTTATTAAATAATTAATTATTTTAATATATATATTATCACTTTGAATATTTCCAAAATTTTTTAAAATAAAAAATATTCGAAGTTTTTTATTATTAAAATTAATAAAATTATTTTGTTTTACAAATTTTTAAAAATTTTGAAAGTTTTTTGGAGTTTTTTTTGAAAATTTTTGGAAAATTTTTAATAGGTGAAGATCTCTAAAGTTCTTTATCAAAAAAATTTCCTGATAAAACTTTTGATTATCAAAAAAGTATCTTATTTATCAAGTTAATATTGCAAAATAATAGAGAATATAAAAAAGCTATTCCATCACTATATAAATATAAGATCATATTCCTAAATAAAATTATTAATACAATTATAATAGTACTCAAAAAATAAAGAACAATTTAAATTCTTTTTAATCAATATAAAAAACTAGTCCCCTTATAATATAAAAAAATCTATAAAAAAGTAACAAAGAATCAAAACCTCTTAAGAAAATTATTATATAGGCTAGATTGGATAAATTATAATATATAAATTGAAATATTCTTAGTATATCCATATAGAAGAAAAATATACTAGGCTATATATTCTAGCTTTCTTATTTATTTTTTTTTTTTATTATAGGGTAAACAAAGCCTGTCTTATTATAGTAAAGCCACTACATGACTGTAAATACACTTTTTATAGTGCTATACTTTGAACTATATCCAGCTTACATCTGCATTTTTTTATGACCTTACGAATTAAGTAATGAAACCTATTTTTGCAATTAGTAGCCATTACAGCTACCATCAATACCTACGTGGCTTGTTGCCGAAGGAAGCCTACTATCCACCTTCCTATATCTGTACTCCTTCCTGGCTTTTACCTTTGGATTAGAATACAGGACCCCTTTCATATCTCGTCCCGCTTGATATTTTTTTTACAATATCTATTATAGCATGCCTATAGAGTACCCATGTGGAGTCTTAGATGTTGTTTTGTCCTGCTGAAAATCCTTTTTACATGATCTATTATGACCTGCCTATGGAGAAATCACGTGGAGTCTTGGACAGATCTTAATTTGGTAGAGACCCTCCTCTAACTAACGTGCCAGAGCTCCGTTAGTTCCTGTTTATGGTAACAGATATTTAACCTATCTGCAGGAACTTGCAGAACCTGCCATATATGGTAAGGTGGCTTTAACGCTAAAACCGGGCAAAGCATCTTGTGATCTTTTTGATTTTCCTGTGATTAGACAGGATCTTGACCTTGAGTGGCAGTGATCATTATCATGAGTCGGATGGAATCTTCCTGTACCACTTGAGGCTTATGTGGTACTGCTTCGTAATGGTATTGAACTGGAAAACTATACTTAGTGACTTGGAAGCGCTACTACTGCACTATGAATCTATAGATTGCTTTTTTATTGATATATAACAAATTATATAGTAAAAATTGATTAATAATTTATTTATAATATTAATATATTAAATTATTTTTTTTTTGATTAATATTATATAAATAATATTATGTTAAATAAATATTTTTTAATTAGTGTAAATCAAATTTTAAGAATAATATTATATTTATTGATAAATTGATTATAATTTTTATATGTTAAAATTATTGTCAGCAGCTTGTCACTATTAATTGATTTAAAAATTAATAAATTAATAAATTAAAAGAGGAAAAATAAAAATGAAAAGAGAATTCAAAATTTATCAAAAAAATTTAAAAATATAGTAAAAATAATCTTTTCTTAAAAGAAATTTATTTGATTGAAATAGTTTTTTTGTTTTATTTGAACCTCAAAAGAAATCTTTTTTATTATCATTTGTGATATCAATGAGTTGATTCAATCAATTTTTTATTTAAGCAAGTATTAGATTGGGATATTTCAAGAAAAGTATTTAGATTTTGGCTTTTTTTTATTAAAGCTTTATCACTATCTAAAAAATTTAAATTTTTTTTAAATGTTAGCTCAATCTTTACTTTATTAGATATAATTTTTAAATATCGATATAATACATATTAAAAATATAATTGTAAATCTATAAAGCTACAATATGACTATACTGATCAATCTTGGGCATGTTGCTGTCTCTGAAGAGAGAACTAGCAAAGGGCCACTAGTGCTAAAAAAATTTTTATAGAAGAGAAAAAGGAAGGTCAGAAAATAAATAAGTGGATGCGATGGTTAATCTATATATATGATTTCTTGCTATGCGACTTTTTCAGATGGAAGAAAATTTTATTCAAAATATTCATTAAAACCCCTTAAGTAGTATCAAATACCCATTTATATATGATAGTGGAAACACCAGTGCATGGTTTGATCATATTTCAGATCCCTCAATAATTTTTGTGCAATATCAGTTGTGTTTCAGATGCCTTTACTTAGGTTCTTGAAAAATGCGGAAATCTCAGCCATTGCCTTTGATAGTCGACTTGTGCTCCCTTGCGAAAGCTCCCAAAACATTAGTACAGACAATACATGGGAGTAAAATACTAATGTTCAGTAGGAAGGGAAAGTCTTTAGGATAACTACTAAGTCACTTTCTTGGAGAGGTATAGGGAAAGGGAAGGTGTGTTCAATCTTATTTAGAAATGGGAAGAGATTGGGGGTAGGTGCATATATATTGATACTGGTAGGTCAATCCACAAACCATTTTCGTTGATGCTTATCATATGCCGGTACAATAAAAGCCACTATTCATACACTCCATTTTCTATATCCTTAAAAGCCAAGCCAAGAAATCGATAGAAGAACCAATGCCTTATCTTCGAATCTTTACCTATTCAATTGAGCTGAAGAGGAAACCTACTCAGTGGCCAAGAGTAGGTGACTACAACTATAAAACCTAGTTATAGTATTTTGTGACCTTTATTATGGTCAGATAGACTCTTTCTTGAAAGAACCAATAATGTAAACAGAGAAGTGTCCTGTATCCACCCACATCTAGCCAATGACTTATGGTGGATCCCAGGTTCAAATGGAGCTGAGAAAATGCATTCATACACGTGATATGACCAATGGGAGCTTGTTTATATTCTTTTACTAATGTGAGCTTGTTTATATTCTTTTACTAATGTGAGCTCTATCTGTCCAATCACGGTATGAGAAATTTTGTGTTACTTAAAATTTAGGGTCAAACTGAGGTAAGCAAAATTCCTTAAAAAAAATCAAGAACGAGCACTATAAGAAGTCAAACAATGGAAAAGTTATCTCTTATCATTACAGAACTTCTGTGATATTTTTCTACAGTATGAGATGATAGCACATTAGTTCTTCTTCCTTTCAGAACTTTCTTGCTATTGGTAGAAAAGGTTTTTCTTGATCTTTATGGTCACTAGAGATCAAGTTTTTGTTTGAAAAGGATAGTAAGCAAGAGGAGAGGAGATAGTTGATGACTCTTGAAGTTTCTTCAAGTTGGTTTAAGGAGAGTAGTAAGACTTTATTAGCTTAGAAGTATAAAAACTTCTTGCGAATATCTTTTTTGTGTGTGATCAGAAAATCAACAGAAAGAGTGTTTAAAACATTTAAATAAAAAATAAAAGTTTACAATTCATATTACTTATTACTTAATTTTTTGATATTATGAATGTTTTTACTAAAAGACTTGAATTTCTGATGTCAAAAATTTCTGGAATATTTATTCTAATTATTAATGATATCATTAGAATACATAAATATAATTAATAAAACTTGTTTATATTTTAAAAACTAATGTGTTTTATATTAGTCAATCATCTTTAGTGGGGATTTGTATTATTAAAAATTTAGAATTAAATAGAAGTAGGCAAAATTCTTTAGAAAATTATAAAAGTGTAAGCTTTAAAAGAATTGGAATAGTTCAAAAAAAGAAAATAAGTCCTTTAACTATAATAAAATCTTTATAAATCTCTCACTTCAAAGATTAAAAAAATCTTCAAATACTTTACAATTGATTTTTTTTTTTTAAAAAACTTTCTTACTATTGATATCAAAGGTGTTACTTGACTTTTTTTAATTATTAAAAGTCAAATTTTTAGATAAAAAGATTTGTAAATAATAGAAAAAAAATAGAAATAACTCTTAAAGTTAGGTTTCAAGTTATTTTAAGGAAAGTGATAAAATTTTATTGATTATTTTTTTTAATGATAAGTTAGTTATTTTATAAAAATTCATAAATTATAATTGATTTTATTTATATCTATACTACTCATTCTTTCTGCTGATCCTTTGACCATATATAAAAAAGATATATGCAAGAAGATTTATACTTTAAGGCTAATAAAGTCTTATCACTTTCTTTAAATCAATTTGAGAACAAGGTTTTCAAAAATCACCTTATAACCCATTATTTATTTTTATATCTTACTACAAAAAACTTGTCTTCTAGTAATCAGAAAGACAACTTTACCCTTCTTATTAATAGCAGAAAAGTTTTGAAAGAAAGTAGACCTGACTTTTTTATTTTCCTCTTACCTGCTATAGAAATACTACAGAGCTTTATTTGTGATAAAAGACTTTTTAGAAGACAACTTCACTACTCCCTTGTCATTATAGATACTCTAATAGTGCTTTTTCACAGTTTTCTCTAAAGAATTTTGCTTACCTCATCTTGACCCTGAATTTTGAGTAGTACAAAATTTCTGGTATTGTGATTGGACAATGAAAACATATTGGCAATCAAAGAGATAAACAAGCCTCTATTGACTATTTTATGTATTTAAATATATTTCCTTAATTCTTATAAAAACTTGGGGTCTATCATAAGTTGCATACTAGTTACATAGGTGAATACAAGACATGAAATCTATGACATCATTGACTATACAAAAAGAATAAAAAATCTGAATTAGAATCCATTGAATAGTAAACAATAATCCTTTTCTATTTCTTCTTCCCTTTTCCAGTATATACAACTAGAAGAAATAAACTATATGATACAGGATTTTTTAGAAGAGTTTTTGGTTACCTGGCACTGATATATTGGAAAGACAATCTCCTGATTCATTAAACAACTACTGTGTCTTTTTAAATACTCTTTTGACAGTAATACAATATAAAAAATTTTTTTGATTAGTGTTAGTGAAGTTAAGAATTCACATGAAAAATCCCCAATATTAGAAGTGATGAGTATCACAGGTGAATCCTTGGCACATTAGTCCCTTCTTCTTATAGATTCTAAGGTAGTTATAAGCTACTCAGTGTGTCATGTTTTTATCATATCTCTAGGGAGTACTAGTATGGTCATAAAGATAATATAGTGAAAAATTCTTTTTATTCAATGTTATTTCTTGTTTTGTTTTAATAAGTAATATACATACACTAAATGGTCGTATAATTATCTTATCTTGGTTGGATGAGATGTAAATAATTTGTTCTTTATATCATTTGTTGATTTGTAAATCCTTAGACAGTATGAGTAATTATTTATTCTGATTGTCCCTAGGTATCTTCTTACTTTAATAAAACATGTTTATCCTGACACAAGGATGAGCTAGCATTAAAAAAAAAATTAATAATAATTGATTTTATTTTAATTTTTTGATAAAAACAAATTAATATAACATAATTGTAGATTAATAAAAAAAAAGTAAAATTAAAAAAAATTTTGTATTTATAGTGACAAACTATAGATAATAATTCTGATAAATAGAGATTTTAGTATCAATCTATCAAGAAAATAAAATATTGTTTTCTGAATTTCACTTAAAATATCTAATTGAGACTTTGTTTTGTTTAGTTCAAACTAGTATAATAAACTTCTTATATTTTATTATATAGTAATAATATAGTATACAATTATGAATTAGTTGTTATGCAAAAATTCATATAATGTTGTAAATGTTTATTTAATATCTCAATAAAGACACGATTAAAAAAATTTTTTTAAAAAAATTTTTAATCAAATTTAATAATAGTAATGATTTTATAATTGATATACTGTATTAATAAATAAATAATTTTTTGATGATTCAATAAATTAATAATATAATAAATTAATAGTAAAAGCGAGAATACTGTATATACTGTAGATATACGTATTTCGTAATTTTTATTAGGCATGTATATATTTATTTGAAAAGATTAAATATTTGTTACAAAAATAATGATTAAGTCATGCTTTCGAACTTAAATATATTAATTCATAAATTAGCTGGATGTTTGATAATGATAAACAAATCGGAATTTTATATTGGATTGATTGATGCCAAATTTGGGATTTTGATTAATACCAATTTGGGATTTTTGTTGAACACTATTGCACTATTTAAACCAACCTTATTTTATCTAACAGTATTAGATCAAATGGTAAGTTTTATCTTTATTCCTCATAATTTTATTTTCGATCCTATCCTGACAAAAAAGAAATCTCATACTTTTGCCTCAGCTAATCGGCAGAGCAAAAGTCGTATCATTTTCAGTTCCATTTTATATCACAAGATGCTCATTTAATTTTCGTTCCCATTCGATGTACACTTATCTTCAGGCCGATATTTCCGAAAATCACACAATACCGAGTGAGGCCAGCGATTTTGTTAAATTCGTCAATAATGCGCCTTCTCCATTCCATGCTGTCGAGGAAGCTCGATTACGTTTAGTTGGAGCAGGCTTCGAAGAGATTAAGGAACGCGATAGTTGGGTCGGAAAACTGAACCAGAACGGGAAATATTTCTTTACTAGAAATAAAAGTACCATTTTGGCTTTTTCCGTTGGTGGTAAATATGTTTCCGGAAATGGTTTTTCAATGATTGGGGCGCATACAGATTCTCCTTGCTTGAAGGTAAATATTTTCTTTTTATCATCACCTTAATCTAAAAAATTAAAAGAATTTTTTTTTTTCCTAGATTAAGCCCATATCTAAGAAGTCATCTGCTGGATACTTACAGGTTGGGGTGGAAACTTATGGAGGAGGGATTTGGTAAGTTCCTCATTTAATCTCTGTCATCAATTTAATCTAACTTCTATTATGGATTAGGCATACTTGGTTCGATCGTGACTTAAGTGTCGCTGGACGCGTGATGGTCGAAACTGATGGGTCCAAGATTGAGCACAAATTAGTTCAAGTTAAAAGGTAGTTGGTTTGAACTAGAAATTTATTTTAAATATCCGTATTATTTATATTTAAATTATCAATTAATATAAAGGCCGATTCTTCGAATTCCGACTTTGGCAATTCACCTTGATCGGAATGTCAATGAAGGATTTAAGTTTAATAAAGAAACACACCTGACACCTTTAATTGCAACTGTTACAAAAACGTAAGTCGCGTTTCATATGTGACTTTTACTGATATGCAAGCACTAATCGACTACTTATAAAGGTTGGAAGGAGAAGGATGTGAAACTTTAAGACACCATCCCACATTATTAAATGTTCTTATTCACGAACTTGGCGTCAAATGTAATATAAACGAGCATATTGGTCATTTTTGTTCATTATTAACTCTCATTTTATAGCTATTGAACAGATTCGTGACTTTGAATTATGCCTTTATGATACTCAGCCATCGGTCATTGGTGGGGCATATAATGAATTTATCTATTCCGCTCGCCTAGATAATTTGATGATGTCATATACCGCATTGACTGTACGCGTTTTGTGTAAATTTTGTTCATATATATTCTGAACTTACTTATATATATATATATATAGGCTTTGATTGAAAGTACGAAAGAAGTGGAGTCTCTTAACAATGATCCAAATATTCGTTTGATCGTATTGTTTGATAATGAGGAGGTCGGAAGTCAGACGGCCCATGGAGCTGATTCAAAATTGTTGGAAGCAATACTGAGACGACTAACTTATTCAAATATTGGCGCCGAACCTTCTTCAACGGCTTTACCGGTACTCATACTTAATTTTATATTTTCCCTTAGTTATAATGTGATTTAACGATTTTCTGTGTAGACTTTATTTGATGAAGCTATTCAAAAAAGTTTCATGATTAGCTCTGATATGGCACATGGTACGAGATTTTGATCCAATTTTATTTAGATGCTTTTAGAATTTAAAAATAATCTAACCTTTTTTTTAATTAGCTGTTCATCCGAATTATTGGTAAAGCATTATATTTATTTCAATTATTGATTGGCTCAAAGACTTATTATTTGGTGACAAATAGTGAAAAATATGAGGAGAATCATAGGCCACAAATGCATAAAGGTGTTGTTATCAAAGTTAATGCGAATCAGGTAAATTCTTTGTATCGTTATTGTTAGAGATGTCATTAATCGCTACTAAAATATAGAATTTAACAACACAAAATAAATAGCGTTATACAACTACAGCAGCAACTTCAGTTATATTGCGCGAGGCTGCAAAGAAATATCAAGTGCCATTACAAGAATTTTGCGTTAGAGCTGATAGTGCATGTGGTTCTACCATTGGGCCGATGATAAGTGCCAACCTTGGATTACGCACTGTTGGTATGTTTGTCATCAATTTTGTAATTTATACATCCAGTTTTTTCTGCATTATCTAATTAATTAAATAAATGATTTTAGATGTCGGTAATCCTCAATTAAGTATGCACTCTATTCGTGAAACAGCTGGTACTGAAGATGTTGGGCATGCTATCAAGTTGTTCAAAGTAATTATTTTTATACATACATAAATTTTTCAAGTAACGGTGCAGTAGAATCATTCCAATGAATTAATGATTACCTCGCATATGTCATATTATTTATCGGGATGATTCTATTGCATCATTATTCCAAAGAATGAAATAGTAACCGGTCGATCTAACTTACTTTATAGGGCTTCTTTGAAGAATTCCCCAGAATTGATTCATATGTTATTGTTGATTAGTCATATTATTAAATGCCCTCAAAAAAATGAACATCAATACTGGAAAGCTATATACTCGAAGGATCAATAAATTATAATTGTAAAAAAAAACAAGCAAACCAACCTTATTATTATCAAATCAAAAATGTTCTCGAATATAATTTGTGAAATAGCCCATATTTATTACGAAATAAAGAATCGGATAAAAGCTTACTTTTTATTAATAGCCATTTTTAGTAAAGTGAACTTTAAAAATTAATTAATAATAAATAAATAAAGATTAATTATATAACTAATTTGATAAAGGATTAAAAAAAAAAAAAAAAAAGCAAAATAAAATATGACTAAATTATCTGCTCGAAAAAACATTAAAAACTTATTTTTTGCTAATTCTTTAATCGATATAGAAAAAATATTTACAAGACTTTTAGATTAATAAAGTCTTTAACGTTTTTTTTAAAAATAGTTTGAAAAGTTTTCTAGTTGATTATAAATGTTTTTGATTAAAAGCTTAACTTTTATTCACTAACAAGTCAAGTAACACTTGATCTCTATGCTAAAAAGATTTATAAATAAAGAAAAAATAGTTTTTTTATTTGTCAAAAAATATTATAAAGTATTTATAGCAATGTAAAACTTTTTGAATAAAAAGATATAAATTTTTTTATTTAAAAATATATTTAATTTTTTTTATTTGACTTGCTCTTATAATATTTTTTTTTTATAGTTTTATAAGAAATTTTGTTTAGTTAAAAAATTTTAGTAGTTAAATAAAAGTCTTTATAATATAATTTATAAATATATAAATAAGAACAAAATTATAGTATATCTCTAAAAAATATTTCAAGAAATATAATAAAATTTTATTGATATTTATATAGAATATAATTAGTAAACTTTATTAAAAAATATAAAATAAAGATTTAAAACAGTTATTATATCAAAATACTAAATAAAAAAATGAAATTAAATATCATATCATTAAAAATGAAATAAAAAAATAAAATTGATTGTATTAAAAAATTATACAAGAAAATATTAAAAGAATATTATATAAATTATTGAAAAATAAAATTTTATAAAATAATATATATATATATATATATATTGATAGGCTTATACACAAACTCTTTCCGCTGATCCTTTGACCACACACAAAAAAGACGTTCGCAAGAAGTTTTTATACTTCTGGACTAATAAAGTCTTACCACTTTCCTTAAACCAACTTGAAAAAGCTTCAAGTGTCATCAACCACCTTCTCCCTTTTCTCGCTTACTATCCTCTTCAAATAAAAACTTGACCTCTAATGACCTTAAAGGTCAAGAAATACTTTTCCTACCTATGGCAAGAAAGTTCCGAAAGGAAGAAGAACTAATATGCCGCTATCTCACATCATAGAGAAACACCACAGAAGTTTTTGAGATGATGAGAGACAACTTTCCCACTCTCTTGTCATCT
>CAJVPT010004931.1:0-12805 GCA_910592055.1 Acaulospora colombiana | reverse complement strand
ACATTACTAAAATTTATGAAATTGATAATAAAGAATTTAAGTTTTTTTGTGGATCTTTGTATATTGTCAACAATAAATTTGAATTATTAGATCAGTTCATTAGTTTTGTGGCATATCAAAGATACTACAAATTATATAGATAGGATGATATTCTTGATTTTCAAAAAAAATAATCAGCTATTGATTATAAAGTATATTTATATTGAATTTCCTAATTCAGCAATAAAATGAAGAAAAACTTGCAATTCTCTATTGTCTACACAATCAGAATTATTAAATAGAAATATAATTAATCAACCAAATTTAGTTTTTCTATATTCTACTATTCAGTATCAATTGTCGCAAATGTATCAAAATCTGAATTTTGAATTTAATCTTCAGTATTGGGTAAATCAATCAAGTATTAATAAACTTCTATGTGATATCTATGATAGTAATATTTGAAAAACTTTTAAAGATAAAAACTTGAAATTATTTTTTAGCAAAAAAATGACTGATTCATATTTGAGATTGGTACTAACTATCAATTGATTTCAATCATTCGATAATAAAGTACATAGTATTAAAATTATATACTGTATATGACTATTGCAAATTTGCCATTCAAAATACAATTTAAATATAAAAATATGTTGATTCTTGACATATTATCAGGTCCTAGTGAATCAAGTTTACATCAAATAAATCATTACTTTTCTTCAATTATTGACGAATTGATGCAACTATAGTAAGGAATAAAGCTCGATTCAACTATTAAAAGTGAAGAGAAAAAAATAATTCATGTAGCCTTAATTTCAATTTTGTGTAATATTTCTGTTGCACAAAAAGTGTATGAATATATTTAAGCACTAATGTCATATTATCATTACAAGAAGAATGCTAATTATGAAAATAATCATTATAATTTTAGTGGCATAAAGGATATAAATGAATAGTTTATATCAAAAGATTTGATAACACATAAACAAGATTCTATTAAATGGAGGTGTTGTAGCTCAAATACAGTATGAAAACGTTTTGTCAATAAAAATCATGTCAAATAGTCCAAATTCCTTCACTTATCTTATTTTGATTCAATTCAGTATTTAATTATCAATTCTATGTACTGTCTTTTCTTAGGTATTGATAAATAGCTTGTTAAACAAATATAGATCGAAAAAGGAATACTAATGAATAATATATTGGATGAAATACAATCAATAATGGAAATTTTTCAAGTGTCATTAAATATTAGTCAAATTCCAAGAAAAGTAAATAGTAGCAAAGAATTTTTAAACTTTACTGCTAATCAGTAAAGAAATTTTTTCACAATATATACAACTATAATTTTATGGAAGCATCCTTCAAATGTGAATCACCAAATTTTAATAAATTTTATCAAGATTTGTCAAATCTTAGTATATTGAATTTTAAGACAAAATTTGTTAAATAAGGCTTATGAAAGATTAGTCACAATAATTAAACTAATAGAACAAAAATATGGAAAAAAAATTATTCTGAATCTTCATCTTTTATTATATTTATATAAATATACAGTATGTGTAATTATAGACTATTATATATTTTAATACTTTTCATTTAATAAAATAAATAGTATATTAGATAGATTTTTTAAACAAATTTAACATTCAGAAGTAAAATTCTACTGAATTTTTAATCTAGGTTCATTGTCTATTAGTTATCAAAATATTGAACCTGAATTAATATGAAGATTGATGAATGATTATTGAATTATTAATCTAACCATGTCATATTCTAATAATCAGAAGTTTATTTACAATAGAACAGATTAATATGATAGATATCAAATTGAAAGTGAAATATTTGATTTTGTTATGTCCTTATAAAATATTAAGAGCTCATTTATATTAACTATATTTGTGAATTACAATGAAAGTATCAATTTATATCTGAAACTAGTTCAATTTTTCTTTACATATTTAGTAAACTTTCTGAATAATATTATTTAATATCAATTAGTTTTTATTTAATAGTACAAACTGGTTAATTCAACAAAAAATAGATTTTATTTTGAATCTGAAAATAATACAAATGTTAAATTGTAGAGTATTAAATTTTATCAAATTAGACGTAAATATATAATCCCTATTTATAATATTTTTGGCTGATTTATTTCATTTATATATAGAATCTCAAATTAACAAGACTCTCATGAATATTTAATTGTAATTTCTTTAAATTATAGATATAATATATAATTAAAATTCAGCAAATATGTGAATTTTGACAAAATTGAAAAATTTTAATGAAATATATAGTAAAAATAGTACAAATATGATAAATAATACTGAATTATATAGTAAAAATTAATTAATAATTTATTTATGCTTAATTATATATCAAATTATATGGTAAAAATTAATTGATGATTTATTTATATTATTAATATGCTAAATTATTTATTTTTTTGACAAATATTATACAAGTGATATTATACTAAATAAATATTTTTTGATAGTATTAATTTAATCGAGGTTTTTTGATTGCCTATCCAAATTTCTAGAAATCTTATTTAATCCATTCTGTTAAGTTCTTTGATTACTTCTTTTTTAATACTCATCTGGACTTCTTTTAAATAATAGTTAGGATTGTTAATAGTAACTAGAACTGATTTGTTACTATTGATTTGGAAGTCATTGGTCCTATAGAAGATTCTTGTTGTTTCCAAAATCTTTTCTATGTTTTCCTTGAATCTTACTATTTATATTGTATCATTCATAAAGGTTATCACGACACATCTTGATTCTAACTTTTTAACCTTGGAACTGTTAAAATCTGGATTCTAGATAACTAATATTTTATATTCTCTATTTGTGTTATTTTGGATTTTGTATAGTAAAGAATCATAAAAGATTTTTCACATTAATAGTAGATGGTTTCTTTTTAATCAATTCCATTTCTTGTTTTTATAGAATTAGTAAGATCATCTTCAAATATAACTTTGAATTCTCTGTTTTTGAAAAGGCTCATTATGATTTTTATAAAATCTTTAGATGTCTTGATTCTTTCCATCACTTTTATTAGCATATCCAGACTAATAGTATCATAAGCTTTGACTGTATCTTAAAACAATATCTATAACTCTTTTTTGTTCTCTCTTGTATCTTCACAGATTTTATTAAGAATTTGAATTGGCTCTACTATATTTTCTTCTGATAATTCTATATAGTTAAGTTCTCTGAGGATATTATGAATTTTACAAATATTCCTCATTCTGTTTATTAGAACTTTGGTGAAACACTTTCTAGTAATCTCTAGTAATATAATAGGTCTTGTATTTAAAAGTTTATATTCTCAAGACTTTGTCTTGGCTATGGGATATATATAAAGATGGATCTCTAAAGGGGGAGATAAGGACAAAAATCAAATATTCCTCACTAGGAAACATTAAAATTTTTAAATTAATAACTATAAAAAAACTACTCACAATTGTTTTCCATTATTTAAATTATTAATTTATAGTATTTTCTGATTTTTGTTCCTATTGAAGTGAAGAGTTATGAATTTTGTCCCTTAAAAAAGAACATAAGTGATCTGCAAAATTTTATATACTAAATATTTTAAGGACTTATCATTAAATATATATGACATTTCCTTCAGAATATAGGAGTAACTTCCTATTTCAAGAAATTGTTAAGCATTTTCCTTAGATATTCTTTTTCATCTTGACTTAATCTCTTTAACATCTCATAACTGATCTAAGATTTGTCTATGATATTGTTATTGAAAAGTATCTTGAGTATTTTATATAGTTCTTCTTATAAGATTGATTTGAGAAGATTCTTATATTAGCTATCTTTAATATAGTTTCTGGGATTGTACTCCTTTTTTCAATCTTCTATCAGGTTGTCAAAATTGACTTCTCTTTTCTTGAAAGCTTTTAAGTGATATCATTTTATTTTTTTTTTGATTTTATGTTTTCTATTATTATATATTCAATATTATCTTATCTGATTTTGATCCTACCTAGTATAATCTTATTCTTTTCTTTATTGATTAAGGAGTTTACCATCCTTTTTTTATTGTTTTTTAGATCATTACATCTTTATTCTAATACAGTTTTTATGATAGTTCTTGTCTTTTTGACTTCAAGTTTTTGACTAATAAACTTTAGGCCTTCTATTGCATCTTGAATATCTTTTTTTTAATAGTATCCAAAACATGTTGAAGATACTATATTGCACACAATAATTTTTGATCTGATGATATGGATTGTGGATAGTATTATATTTCTCTATTGCCTTACAAAGGTTTTATAGTTTTTTTATTTCTTTTAAGGTTTCTGTTTTTTTGAAAAATTTTTTTAATTACAAGGCTTTTCTATATTTAATGAATTCAGAACTGTGTCTATTATTTCTTTCTTTATATGCTATAACCTTCTTAGTTCTAAATTTGTTGAAAGTTGCTTTATACATCTGTTTTTCAAATACTTATCAAATATTGTTTATATGTTTTTCTTTTTTATTTACTTCAAGTTCTTCTAGAAGAAAAGGTCCTGGTTTTGTCTTAAACTTATAGTTCAAGTTTTCTCAATAGGCTTGCCATTGTTCTGATGAAGATTCTTTTATATCAATTCTTTTTTTGTTTTATGTTTTTGATTTAATAGTTGAACTTCTTGTAAAGAAATCTTTATCTTGGAGAGTAATTATTAATATGGTATGATTATTTCTTATGACTTCTTGTATTTTTTAATTATTAAATCATAGTAATGAATATCTTATTAAACCTAGTGATATCCAAATATAATCAATTCTACTACTGCTTGTAGCATTCTACCATGTTGGGATTTTATTTTTGCTTTTCTATACTACTTGCATATCTATGAAGTCCCATTTATCTAGAAAGTTGAACAATGTAATTTCAGAATATCAAGAAGATCTAAACTTAGCCTTGGAGAATATTGTTATATCTTCTGATAAATTATAGATAACATTGAAATTACCCATTATTATTATGTGAAAGCTTAATCTTTGCTTTCTTTTAATAAGATTGATTAACTTCTCTTATACCTTTTTACATTATTGTTTGTTTGAAGGAATGTAAATCTATATAATATATACTTTTTTCTTTTTATAAGAAAGTTAATTGCTATTATATAACCTTCTTCCTCTTCTATTAATGCTTTTTCTTTTTTAAATATTTCCTAATTAAGAGGCTAACCCTGTTTTAAATAATATATCTTTATTGGTGCTATAAAAATACTTATAGGTTTTTTGATTGCCAAAAGCTCATTTTACATTGGTTTGGATCAACTTGATTTCACATATTCACATTATATATATTTCTTGTTCCTGTATCTCTTCAATAAGACTTTATTGATTTGTCTTGTCTATTGCATCTCTGATATTGTATGTATCTATTCTTACTACTCTTTTCTAAATATTTTCTTCTATTCTTTTTATATTTTTTATTTACTTGTCTTTATTTTGGCTTCTCAGAAAAGTAATATACTTATTCTATAGGAATTTATTTATGTTTAGGTTATCATCTTGTCCTATAGCTTCATTTGAATCCATAGTTTATACTTTACCCTTATTTTAAGTCTTCATTGAGAAAGAATCAGACCCTTTCTTCTTATATTTATCTTGATCAACTGATGTAACATTTTAGGAGTGACCTACCTATTCTGACCCTCCTCTCTTTTGTTAGTTAAATTTTGATTTGCCTTCAAGCTTGGCATTTCTTCCATTTAGTTTTTTCAAATTTATTAATATAAGCTTTAGTGAATATTACTCATCCCCAAGCTCTGGTTCATTATACTATCTTTTATTTTGATTCTCTGATAAACTTCTAGAATTTCCAATAGTTTCCTATTATATTCAGTTGCTAGGCAGTCTAGGGTTCTATAGTGTCTTTGTTAAGTATTACCATTTTGACCTTAATAGCTTTTTCTTTAATTAGTTAATCACTTATATTCAATAGTTGTAGTAAAGCTTATCAATTCACTATCTGATGGTAAATCTGATATGGATTTGATATCTGTTTTATTGTTCTATGTCCTAGTCTTCCTCTTAATCTTCAATTCTAGATTTAGGACCTATTATAATTTTTTCTATTATGACTTTTGCACTCCAGGATAGTCTTAATTTTTGCAAGAAAATATATCACTTGCAAGCTCTTGTTAATACTTCTTTTGTTACAAAGCATATTATTGTAAAGTTTTTTTTTTCAATATATAAAGGTTTCTTGATATATAACAGACCTTAGCTTCTGTACTATTAAGTGTCCTGACTATCAAACTTGAGAGTATTCTATTTGTATATAAAAGCCTAATTAAGTATTTGTTTTGTTTAATTAAAATCCTATTTATTTCTTTGTCAATTAGTTCTTCTTTAATAAAGATTGTTCTTGTCATTTCTATTCCAAGTAGTGTTATTCATATTTTTTCAGGATTGGTTTTGAAGTGTTTATGCCACTTGAGATAGGTCTTTACTTTGGTCTTAATTTTTACTTTATAAATATTAATGTTTTTAATATCCCATATCTTTTTAGATGTTCTTTTATATAACTTCTGAAAATTTTATAATTCACATCCACTAGATTTATATATCATATATCTTTGCTTTTTTCTAGATTGTAGATTTGAAATATCTTTTTCTCCATCTTATATATAGCTAATTAATCTGTGTATTCTTATTTTCCTGATTCTAGTTATTGAAGACTATAGGTTTTTACTTTTCTATTTACTTCTTCTAAATATTTAAAAAGATCTTTTTTTCTTTGAAATGAAGAATTAACTATTTATTGTCATTAATTAAACTTTTATAAAAAAGGTTTCATTTATCTTAAGATAGTTTTAAGACATTGCATAGATAGGCTCTAGTTTCCTTTTCTAAGCTTCTTGAAATGTTTGCTATCATGGTTTTTAATTAATATGCTTCTTTTTTACTTATATAGTATAGATTTAGAATGGAATTTGCAGTTTTATTTTTCGTACTGTATGAACTACATTCATTTAGATTTTAACCTTTGATCTTTTCTTGCAGTATTTCGAATTCTATTTTCTCTTCTATCTCTTCTTATTCTTAAACATTAGATATTGTGATCTCGTTAGCTACTGTTAAATCATTTTCTATCTAGATAATAATTTCCATGAAAAGGGTTTTAATATCTTTTGATATATCTTTTTCTTTTTTAATTATTTCAAGAAGTTTATTTTTGATGTATAGCTGAAGGAGATTTTTTCTTTTCCTTTCCCAAGCTGCCAGAGGTAGGTTATATATTATATTAAGATTCAATCTTTATGAAATGTCATCTTATCTATTTCTAAGATACTTGTAATAATACTATCAAGTATTATACAGGTTTTGGAGGCTAGTGTTTCCACTAGTCGAAATTATGTCATTCAGCTACTAAATTATTGCTGAATTTGACAAAAATTAATAATAAAAAGATTGATAAATTATTTATGATTACTGCTACTTGGAATTAAAAATATTAGCAAAAAATCAGTAAAAAAATATTGGCATTCTATGAAAAAAAAATTTTGGTACAAAATCTGATAATATTATGATAAAAAAAATTTTTTTGCAATAAAAAATTTGGCAAAAAAATTGATACTGCAGCAAAAAATTTGTCAAAAAAATTGATATTTCGACAAAAAATTTGGTAAAAAAATTAATACTGTGGTAAAAAATTTGACAAAAAAATTGATATTGCAGTAAAAAATTTGGCAAAAAAATTACTGTGGCAAAAAATTTGGTAAAAAAATTATTGTGAAAAAAAAATTTGTCAAAAAAATTACTGTGGCAAAAAATTCAAATTTCATAAAATTTATTAAAAAATTATAAATTCAATTAACTATTATTCATAATTTTTCTCTTTCTCTTCCTCCTCTTTCTCCTTTTCTACTTGCTTTTCTTTTCTCTTTAAAGATCTCGACTTGATTCTTTTTAAAACTAGCCCCAATTGATTTTACCTTACTAAATATTTTTCAAGATTTTTCACTTTTTTCTTCTAATCTAACTGTCTCCAAATTTTACCCATTTGTGCACTTTCCTCAATTTGTTTCTCACCCTCTAAATAGATTAATGATTTCTTATATTCAATAATTTTTTATCATTTGGATTTAACTGTTGATTTTTTTTCTTTTTTTTGTTTCTTTTTCTTGTCATGCTCTAAAATTTCTTCCAAACAGTATACCCAATTCAGCAAGTTTTCTGGTGGCATCACGTCATAGAAATATGAATCATCATGATATTATTTACAAGTTAGTTGAAATGCTTGAATTGATTTTGAATATTCATTCAAATATATTAACAAATTCTTTAACTATAAGAAGTAATTATGATAAATATTGTAATTATTCAACATATAATATTTTGCCAAAAAATACTTTTCCAGAATGTCAACTGTAATCATATATATTTATTTTTCTTTTAGTAGAGTTTCTTGGATCAGTGTCACTTTCTTCAGGTGAATGTACCTTTGTTTCTTTAATTACATCAATTAATTCATTCTGATATTTGACAATTTTCTTTGACCTTTGTTCAATAAACAACTGTGCGGTTTTAATTCTTTGTGCACTTTTCTTAATTATTCATTAAAAATTCATACTTGAAGATAGTATAAATGCAGAATATTATTAATCTTACTTTATTTAATCAGTTATTTGCATGTAAGCAATGATTGTCTGCTTCCAGTTTTTCAGTTTCTGCCTTCCAATATCTTCCTCTCTGATGGCAATATAAAGTGTCTAAATATTTGTTTATTTGCTTTCATAAGGAATTAAAATGTGAGACCATAGATTTTATTAATTTGGTTATCAACTTTTGTAATATTTTTTTTATTCACATTACTTGAAAAAACTTTGTTTACTCTCAATTTATATTTATCAAGAATAGTTTTCATTAAGGACTTTATTTTTGCTCTTGCTTCTTCTGGTTTCAGCTCATCTTCAGTAACTAGTTTTACTGATTTTGCCTCTTTACTCTCCTTCTAAGTTGAATTCTTTGATGCTTTCCTAAACTCGACAAACTTTCAGATTTTGATATATCGGCTACTTTAGATTTTATAACAACTATAGGATCAAGTTCAGGTTCTATAGATTTGAGTCAATAAATTTTCTTTTTTAAATCTTCTATTTCATTTTTTTGCTGTTTTGATTCTTTAAAAAACTTGTTGTTAATATATTTTATTAAGTCTAATTGTTTTACAAATTTAACATTTCTTTTTCTCGTATTTTAATCCACGTACATAATTTTTCATTTTCTAAATAAATCATTTGATTAATAAAGGTAAATTTTAATAATTCAACAATAATTTAATTCTAATCTTTTTTAATATCCTCACTGGTTCGAGTTTTGGGTGACAATTCAACTTTCAGTATTGATATTTGTGTAATCTCAGATGCCAATATTTTAGGTAATATGATAGATGGCCTTCTCTTAAGTAATTTAATAATCATAATAGAGATTGAAGATTCGGCACCAGGTGTTACTGAATGAATTGTTGCCACTTTTGATGCAGATGATGCAAAGGAAGTTTGCTATAGCAAGAAAGGTTATGAAGGCTATGAAAATAAAGGTGATGTTTTCTGTAAAAGTGTGTCCAATTGGTTTTTTTTGTTCAGACATTTTAGATATTGTAAAAAAAAATTAAATTAAAGGGATATTTAAATAAAACTATTTTTATTGTTTTAATACAATTCAGGGCTACATACGATATTATGTTATTATTCATTATATTATATTACAATTCAAAGTTACATACTATATTATACTGTATATGTTGTTTAAAATCAATATAACTCATCAGCTGATAACTGATCTAGTTCAGAAATTGAGCTGATATTTGATTGATTATTTAAAATTTAAACTCCTGATTATTAGTATAGGATATAGTTAGATTAATAATTTAATGATTATTCATAAATCTTTGCATTAATTCAGGTTCAATATTCCAATAACTATTAAACAATGAACCTAGATTAAAAATTTATTAGAATTCTACTTCTGAATATTAAATTTGTTTAAAAACCTACCTAATATACCATTAATCCTCTCAAATGAAAAGTATCAAAATGCATATAATGGCCCATAATTATATGCATATTCATATAAATGTAATAAAAGATGAAGATTCAGAGTAATTTTTTCTTCTCCATATTTTTATCCTATTAGTTTAATAATTGCAACTAATCTTTTATGAGCCTCATTTAATGAATTTTGTCTTAAAATTTGGCATACTAAAATTTGACAAATATTGATAAAATTCATTAGAATTTTGCAATTCACATCTGAAAGATGTTTCCATAAAATAATAATTGCATATATTATGAAAAAATTTCTTTACTAATCAGCAGTAAAGTTCAAAAATCCTTTACCACTATTTACTTTTTTCAGAATTCAGCCAATATCTGATGGTACTTGAAAATTTTCCATCATTAATTGTATTTCATCCAATGAATTATTCATCAGTATCCCTTTTTTGATCTATATTTATTTAATGAGCCATTTATTAATATCTAAGAAAAGACAGTGTATAGGATCGATAACTAAATGCTGAATTGGATCAAAATAAGATAGATAAAGGAATTCAAACCATCTGACATAATTCTCACTAACAAAATATTTTTGTGCTACATTTGAGTTACAGCATCTCTATTTGATAGAATCTAATTTATGTATTGCCAAATCTCTTAGTATAAACTATTTGTTTATATTCTCTATACCATCAAAATTATAATGATTATTTTCATAATTAACATTCTTCTTGCAACGATAACATGACATTAGTGTCAAAATATGTCTACACACTTTTTATGCAACAGGAATATTGCACAAAATTAAAATTAATGTTACCCAAATTATTTTTTTCTCTTTATTTTCAGCAATTGAATCAGGCTTTATTTCTTGCCATAGTTACATTAATTTGTTGACAATTGGAGAAAGGTAATAGTTTATTTGATATAAACTTGGTTTACTAGGACCTGATAATATGCCAAGAATCAATATATTTTCATGTTTAAATTGTATTTTACATGGCAAATTTGTGATAGCCATATATATAACTCCAGTACTATGTGCTTTATTATCGAATGATTAAAATCAATTAATATTTAGTACCAATCTCAAATGCGAATTAGCCATCTCTTTGCTAAAAAATAATTCTAAGTTTTCATCTTTAAAAGTTTTCCAAATATCGCTATTATAGATATCACATAGAAGTTTATCAATACTTGATCAATCTATCCAATGCCAAAGATTAGATTCAAAATTCAGATTTTGATATGTTTGAGACAATTGATATCAAATAATAGAATATGAAAAAACTAAATTGGACTGATTAATTACATTTATGTTTAATAATTCTGATTATGTAGACAATAGGAAATTGCAAGTTTTTTTTTGTTTTATTGCTGAATTGGGAAATTCAATATGAACACACTTTATGACTGATAGCTAATTGTTTTTTAAAAACCAAAAACATTTTGTCTATACAATTTATAGCATCTTTGACATGCCACAAAACTAATAAATTGATTTAATAATTCAAGTTTATTGTTGACAGTATACAAAGATCCATAAAAGAACTTAAATTCTTTATTACCAATTTCAGAAATATATCTGTTGCATTATTTGATAAATTAAATTGAATTCTATAGTTTATAATTCACAACAAAATCCACATAAAACAACTATCCAAAAATTTATTAGAATTTGATGAAAATTCATATTTTAATATCAAATAATCTTTGAATATATTATCTATTTCTTCATCATCGTCAACTTCAGATTTATCATTTTTAGAACTTGTATCATTCAATCTCAGATTTTGTTGATTGTTGCTTAACTATATAATTTGACTTGATAAAATATTTATTATTCTATACTGAAATATAAATTCTTCATTTGTTGAATATTCACCTTTTGTTTTTTGATATTTATGCAAAAATTCTGTTTATGAGTCAATAAGTGATCTATTGTATTTACTATAGTTGCAATTATTTTTCTTTTTCTTTTTTTATTTTTTCTTAAACTTTATTAAGTAAAGTGCTTTCTTGATATTTTAAAAATTGGCAAATAGTAACATAAAGTGGTAAAGTTGTGATTGATATATTAAATAGCTTAAAATTGTAATATAATACAAGCATAATATAATGAATAATATATAATATATAACTTTGAATTGTAATATAATATAACAAATAATAGTATAAAATTGTATGCAGTCACAAATTGTATTAAAATAATATGAATAATTTTATTTAAATATCCCTTTAATTTAATAATTTTTTTCAATACCTAAAATGTATAAACAAAAAAAACCAATTGGACATGTTTTTTATAAAGAATAGTTATTTTCATCTTCACAACCTTCACAACCTTCACTGCCATTACAAACTTCCTTCATATCAACTATATCAGAAACAGCAATAGTTCATTCAGTAACACCTAAACTAAATTTTTAATCTCTACTATAACTACCAAATTGCTTAAAAAAAGGACATCTATTGTATTATCTGAAATATTGATATGAAGGAAGTTTGTAATGGCAGTGAAGGTTGTGAAGGTTGTGAAGATGAAAATAATTATTAAAATTTACCTTTATTAATCAACTGATTTATTTAAAAATGAAAAATTATACATGCCGTCAAAAAACTATAAAGAGAAAATGCTAAATTTGTAAAACAATTAAATCTAATGAAATATATTAACAACAAGTTTTCCAAAGAATCAGAATAGCAAAAAAATGAAATAGAAGATTAAAAAAAAAAATTGATTAGTCCAAATCTATAGAAACTGAACTTAATTCTATAGTTGTTATAGAATCTAGAGTAGTC
>CAJVPT010004930.1:0-12808 GCA_910592055.1 Acaulospora colombiana | reverse complement strand
ATATTAATATTTTTTTATATTTTTTAAATAAATAAATTTTATATTATAATAAAAATTTTAATTTTTTAAAAAATTTAGGTAATTTTTTTTATTCCCCATTATATATAGCTTATCTAGAGTTCAATTTAAAAATAATATTAAAAATATAATAAAAAATAGATATATGATATAAAAAGATAGAATATATACAAAAAATATTATATAGTGAGAGATATTTTATAAATAAAAATAAAAATGTAAAGCAATTTTCCTTTTTTTTTTTTCTTTGAAAAAAAAATAGGAAAATAAGAAATAAATAAAAAATTTATAAATTTTTCTTTTTTTCATTGAAATAAAAATTATTATAAAGATTATAAAATAAAAAAAATTATAAAATTATAAAATTAAAAAAAATTAAAAAAAAATTATAAAATAAAAATAAATAAAAAAATATTATATATAGAATAATATTTTTAAATAAAAAAAAAAAGAATTTAAAAAAATTTTTTTTTTTTAAAATAAGTTTTTTTTTTAAAAAATTAAATAATATTTTAGAAATAAATTTTTTTCTTTTAAAATAAAATTCTTTTTTTTTTTTTAGAACAATAAAATCATTATTTTTAAAAATAAAATTAAAAATAAAATACTTTTTTCTTTTAAATAAAATCAAAAAAGAAAGATTTTTAAAAATAAAAATTAAATAAAACATAAACTTTTTTAAAAATAAAAATTAAAAATAACTTTTTTTTTAGAATAAAATTAAATTTTTTTAAAATATAAACATTAAAAAATTAAAATTAAATAAAACTTTTAGAATAAAAAATAACAATAAAGTTTTTTTCTTTTATAATAGAAATTAAGAATAAAACTTTTTTTTATTTAAAATAGAAATTAAAAATTAAACTTTTTTTTTTCTTTTAAAATAAAAATTAAAAATAAAATTTTTTTAAAAATAAAAAAGAAAAATAATTTTTTTTTTGGATAAAAAGAAAAAATAAAAAAAAAATAAACTTTTTTTTTAAAAAAATTAAAATTAAAGTGAATTTTGTTTTTTTAAATAAAAAGTAAAAATAAAGTTTTTTTTTTTTAAAAAATAAAAATAAAAATAAATACTTTTTTCTTTTATACAAATAAAAAAACAAATCTTTTTTATAAAAAAATAAAAATTCAAAATAAACTTTTTTTAAAAAATAAAGTTTTTTTTTAAAATAATAATTAAAAATAAATCTTTTTTTTTATACAAAACTATTTTTTATATAAAATATAAAAATTAAATACAATTTTAAATCTTTTTAAAAAAATAAAACTCAAATAACTAAAAATAAACTATATAAAAAAAATAATATATTAATTTTTTAAAATACAAATTATTTTTTTAAATAAAATTATTTATTTTAAAAATTTTTAAAAAATAAAACTAAAATAACTAATTTTGAAGTATAGCCCAGGTCTTTATACTACTTAAAATTAAACTATATAAAAAATAAAAATTTCTAATAAAAAATTATTTTTTTAAACAAAAAATTATTTATTTTAAAAATTTTAAAAAATATAAAATTCAAATAACTAATCCTGAAGCATAGCCTAGATCTTTACACTATTTAAAATTAAATTATATAAAAATAAAAATTTTTTAATAAAAAACTATTTTTTATAAAATTAAACATGATTTTTAAATTTTTTAAAAAAATAAAACTCAAATAACTAATTCTGAAGTATAGCCCAAGCCTTTATGCTATTTAAAATAAACTATATAAAAATACATTTTTTTAAATAAAAAACTATTTTTTAAATAAAATGTAAAAATTAAAATACAATATTAAATTTTTTAAAAAAAGTAAAACTCAAAAAACTAATTTTGAAGCATAGTTTAGATCTTTACACTTGTATTTCTTATATTTTTTTTAAAAAATTTTTTATAAATAAATTTTAAAGTTTATTATTATTAAATATCTTTATTTTTTATTAATTATTATATAATTTACAATATCAGCCAATCAAAATTCTTCAAAAATAAAAAATTTAATAAAAAAAGAAATTTTTTAATAATAATAAAACTTTAAAAATTACATATAAAAATTTTTTGAAAAAAATTATATTAAAATAAAATTAGTATGATGATATAATATATAAGAATTTTATAATTTTTAATTGTATAATTAAAGATTTGAAAATAAATGAAGTTCAAACTTTTGAAAGCAACCATATATAAATTATTTAATATCGATCTTTTATAAAAATTTTAACATTTTATAATTTTATATTAAATTAAAATACAATTACCATAATTATTGATAAAAAAATTTTTTAATTATTTATTACATTTTTTATATGATTTGAAATTTAATTTTATATAAAATTTACATCAAAAATTTGTATTTATTTCATATTGATATCAGATAAGTTTTTTTTTTTAAAAATATCAATTATATTAAATTTATTTATATTAGTCAGTTTGAAATCTTTTTATCATAAATATTATTTTAAATTCATGATTATAACTTTTTTCAAAAGTTATATCGTTTTAGATATTGGATATTATTAAATATATAATAAAATTATAAAGTGAGCCGAATGTTTTATGCCGGAATCTTGGATAACATGTACATAATTGATCAGTTTGATCTCATTTTGGTGGGACGAGAATGGTGTGATCAGGATGGTGTAACGTCCTTATATACTCGATTTTTGAACCGTTAATTACGTTTGAATGACCAGCTTCAGTCTAATAAATACCAATGTCTTTGCCACTTCTTCCAGCGGATATCATCACCGAGACACTTGAATACCTACACTCGGATCTGAAGGCCATGCGCTCTTGCATTTTGGTCAATCGTATGTGGTGTAAGGTAGCGATTCAGATACTTTGGCGCTCTCCCTCACACTACAAATCTCTTGCAAACTCTTCAAAATTCTGGTCTCGCATCGCCTCTACCGTCATCTCCTGTTTGTTTCAATCATCGACTAATCATCAAGTTGACCTGTTTGAGATGGACGACGATACACCTCAAATCTCGAGCATTCGACATCAATCACCACCATTATTTAATTATCTTTTATTCTGGCGATTTCTTTCCCACTCCGATATCAGGAATATCAAAAAATACATATCCCACAACGATGAATCCGCCTATGTCGATGATTGTATCTTGGAGGACGAACTTTATCGTAGTTTTTTGTCCAATGGCTCTCGGCTAAAGTATCTTCAACTTCCATACAACGTATATCTGACGCAATACCCCGAGGTGGAAGTCACACTGACGAATCTTCAATATTTACGTTGTGATGCCAATATTTCTTCGGACTACTATAATGAACTGTCGTTTCGATGTTGCACGCTGCAGAGACTCTACATTGACATCTGGGGTGAAGATAACGAAGGACTGGCAAATTTGATTAGATCACAGAATTCGCTTAAACATTTTGAGATCCATTCTCAAATAGTTCAGGTGTACCCGATGATCGCTGAAGCGTTGTGCACCCAGGCGAAGTCATTGAGGTACTTACGAATAGTTGGCAATCCGTGTTTCGAGGCAAGCGTGATCGGCATGTTCAACCGATTGACGACATTGAAACTGGAAAACTTTAATCACAACGTTGAGATCTTAGAACGAGCAAAGTTTCCTGAATTAAAAGTGTTGGAGGTGATTAATGACACGGTTACTCCTTTTGAAGTTTACAAAGGAATCATCGAGGGTGCCACCGCCAACGGCGGTGGGGGACTAAAAAGGATCTATTGGTCATCATTGCACATGACGGCCGATTTAAATCCCAGGGTTTATTCGGAATACGTGGTTAATCATTGCACCAACGTTTCGTTTATTTCAATTTATGTAAAGGGGAATTCCTTGACCGAACTCGAAGTTTTATTAATGTATTTGAAGAATCTGGAGGGTATAGAAATTCAGTTAGACAAGGGGACAAATCCTTCAGATCTGTTCAAAACCTTATCCACCAAATCACCGAAAACCCTTTCGATGTTGGTAATGACGAATATTGATGACGAATGGGAGGTGACGCCCGAAGAGTTGGAAGTATTTTTCCATGATTGGAGCAGTAGGAGGAATAAGAAGGAAGGGTTGAGGGTATACGTCCAGAGCGACATATTTTATAACTCGCACTACAAGGTAATAAAGAAATATGAGAGAAAAGGGGTGATACGAGAATTCGTGAGCAATTTTCGAAATATCTATGAAATCGAGGAGGTGAGAAGAAGATTTGGCCATGATGATTTATCTTCCGATACTAGATGATGTCTTTGCGATGAAGAATGACGGTGTGGCATAATATAAGTGTAGATATTTGGCAATCATGCTATACGTGATTGGTTGAAATCAAATCTTGTTTTCTATTACGATTCCATTTCTTTCCACCGATCCATCCCACATTTCATGCATTTCCAGGCATACACTGTATTTTGTAAATTAGAAAAACTTTCTTGGATGTACAGCTTAAAATTACATACGTAATTCAGTACTTTTTAATAATCTCTAATTTCAAATAAATAAATACATCTATTTATACCTGCGTATTTACTATGTATTTACGATGCAGAACCAGAACTTTTCCCATCACTCATATTGAAGAATCGACCCAGCTTTACCATCACCTTCCATTGGTCATCACTCCTTTATATCTTCACGGTCACCGCCCAAATATATCCTCCGCAAGATCTTACCATCCCTTGGAATCACGTAATACTCTTCAGAATAAGTATTATCAGGTTCCTTTATATCCCTCGGAAATCCGATTATTTTCAATATTACGAGGATGACATAGTAGGACCACATGCAGATCAGATTGCCCTTACGAATTTTACAGGCTTCTTCAACTTCATCTGAGGGGTAGGAGTAGGAGGAAGGGCACAAAAATGGGATGTCGCCCATTTCGTTGGATGTAAAATAAGTGTAGACAACTAGGCGGATACGGGTAAGGATTATTCGCGGTTAGTTCAGATGATTAATTACAGAAACGACATGCCGCATCACATACTCGGAATTATTAACCAGACCACGCTAATATATCTAATTACATTGAGAGAAATAGTGTTTAGACCGGCACGTTTAGAATGTCACGAAGGTTGATGAAATGAAAATTCAAATTCACCTGTATTTACTGAGAGGCATTACATAACAACAGAACCAGAGTAAACTTACTGTTAGATAAAAAGGAAAAGGATCAGCGTAATGGTTAGATTTGTTCAAGCTGAATTAAGTGTGCAAAAATTGGTGTAACAAGTTTCCTTAGAAACGTGTGATTGGAAAACAAGCGAAATGCGTTTGAAATTACATACTAGTTGCTAAGCAGGTGAGTGAAAAATAGCTAAACCAATTAAAGAAACACAAAAAATCAGAAAAGTGATGTGAACGACGAAGAATGCGAGCAGAATATGTGGAATAATGCCTACAGATATTCAACCCATTTTTCATACTTCAGTAATCCTTCGGTTAGATCAAACTCGTAGATCTTCGTTAATTCTATCAAGGTGATCGAGGAGGCGAATTCAATTCAATTTTCGCGGAAATTTTCACTGTCGACAATCTGACTTCCTTGGAACCTACCTAGTACTGGACACGCTAGCGCTAAAACTAGAAACGGTATCAATAGTGATAAAAAGAGGCACTGTCTTTGGCTATTGTTCATTATGACTTATTCCCGTTCCAGTATTTTTTTATTTTATTTTATTTTATTTTTTCCTTGGTTCTTTGTATTTCCTTTAGCTATTGAGTGTAAGAGTAAATTTGCGATTGATCATTATTGACAGAGGAAATTCAAGGTGTTTTTCTGAACGCTCAAAAATAAAAATAAAAAGAATAAAAAGAATAAAATGGGATGGATAGCATCATCATTACTGCCGTGACATTACTGCCCAATTATGATCAATGCTTTATTTAGTGAATACTGCATGTACACGGTATTCATCGTTTTCATCACCATCCGATTCCGATAACCTGCTTTTTTTTTTTTTTTTTTTTTGTTTAAAAATCATGTTATTCATGTTATGCAAACGCGAAATTGTTTGTAAATCCGTCTTATTGAAAATGTCAGAGAACGGAAATCTGCCGAATCTGTTGTAAATAAACACTACGAGTAAGCCTCAAAATTTCCATGAATTTTTTCCTCTGCATTAAATTTCGTTTTCTCGTAAACAATCAACACTCCAGCTGGCATTAATAATACTAGGCGTGATCTTATTTTAACGACCTTTCTTCTAATATTTAACCACGCCACAGAATTGAGCGTAAGCCACTTCTATTTACAAGTTCAGGTCTCCGTGCATCCTTGTTGTTGTCTTCATGCGCGTAAATAAAGAATTGGCCACCATCACTACGCATATCATTTGTTTATATCATTGAATTGCCACAGTTACGAGAATACACATTTGCTGCGTAGAGGCTTGTGTTACCCGGGATATTTGCGAATAATGAACGAATCTTCGCTACGATATTAGCAAAACACAACAAACAATATGTGACAATGATAACGTAAGGTTTCATTAAGATCGAAGTGAATTTACAAAATTCATACACTTTCTTCCATATCCTCACCCGCTTCCACTCCACTGGTGACATTACCTCCGTCCCCCACACCTCCACCAAATCTGTCTACCTGATTATCGATAGGACTTGCGCTCCATAACACTTCACTGATTTTTGGTGACTCGATAATGCTTTTTCCTTTCTTTTTTGTGCCTTTTCTACCCCAACCGGTATCATAACCTTCATAACTGCTATACCCTCCGGTTTCTATGGTTATATTCTTCTTGTCGGCCAGAGATTGTAATGACCAAATCGTAGGTATTATAAGAATTAACGAAGCGTAATAAAGCCACATGCATATAAAGTTGGCGAGACGGACTTGACAAGCTCGAAGGGTGACGAACTGTTGGTAAGGGTAATCGGATGGACAGTAGGCAGGAATGTCACCCATCTCATTTATTGTGAAGTAGGTATAGATTACTGGAAAGTGTGGAATCAGAGGTGTCATTCAAAGATGCACACACGACCCTCCTTTGATCACGAATGAATCGACGCTTACCGGGAACGATTATTCCGACAACGATTTGTATTCTAATGAGCGAGCCATAGACTTCAATTAAGGTCTGACTTCCAAATGATGATAGATTATAGAACGCGGACTTACTTTAACAGCAGTTCTGATTCACAGCTGCAGAAACAGCAGCAACAACATGCAAATATAAATATGACTGAAATAATATAATTTCGCGTTTAGGAGTTGAAAGAGACGAAGGTTTGGCGTAAAAATTTTTTTACCTGCAATGGACCAAGTCAGAGCTGCATATCTATAAGATGTATTAAAAAACGGATGATTATTGGGTACTAGAAAAAATGGTAGAAGAATTAAAGGAGGCAAAAAAAAAAAAAAAAAAAATTGTGCTGTACATATAACAATAATAAAATAAAAATAAAGAGAATATAGGACGAACATGAGGAATACATAAAATGAAAATCCATATGTACGAGCACTTACAAGTATTCAACCCACGGAATATAAGTGAGTTCACCATTTGTTAGATCAAACAACTTGATTTTCATTATTTCTATATATTATAAGGACAAGAATAAAAGCGCGATGAACCCAACCTCGATAAAACAACGTAACAGAGCATTGATACATTATTGTAAATACACATACCAAGCACAGGACAAAGAAACGTTAAAACTATGTTCGGTATGAGCAATAAATAAACAAAAACCATTCGTTTTCTACCTGATTTCTTGTTCATCTTTACGTGGTTACTCTTCCCTCTTCACGCGTGGAAATTGTCGTATCTGAAAATTTTACTTGACAGATTGGCGATGCTTAAGGGAGAATAAAAGCAATACGGAAGTGGATGACGCATGAAGATAATGACTTCACCAAAAAAAAAAAGAACCCCAAAAATTATATAAAGCCTTCGGTAGCATTTTCAACATGTCACTCCAAATTTTGCGTGGCGCTAACTTAATTACGATTATCTGGGAAGTTTTATGAAAACGCAATGCTTGACAACTCTATCCGCATTCACCAAAGAGGTCGATACTATATGCTACTCGTATTTCGCGTGACAACATGAGCCATTATACCCTATAAAACAAATAGTAAATAAAGTAAATTAATTTCCGCCACAAATATTTATTTTAACCAGCTCACGAGTTTACCGTGTCAGGCAAAGCCCTGAGGAAAGGTATGATTTACTGATTACACAAACTTGAATTCAAGGTTGTTCGCCACTAATAATTATCTCGAAATTTTCGTAATGTATATGGCTTGTTTTTTCGTTTATCACACTCCTGTGTCTTCAAAAGCCCCAAATTGACTTCGCATTTTATTGGGATCGGTAGCATTTGCTACAACATGCTAAGTTCTAAGGTTATAATTTGGTCAGGAAATGTTGATTTTGATAATGATATTATAGAAAGGAATGAGAATTGCATCAAGTTTTTTTTTTTTTTTAATCCTCTTCCAGGTTAGTTGTGTATACTTTACTAAACCAAAGTAAACGGTATATATTTTAATATGTCTACACATCCCTAAAGCTAAATCTATAACCTACTCACTTGTTTTTGCTAATATGATTTTAAATGTAACTTTAGGAATAATTTAATCTTTACGTATTTATAGTTCAGATACAGTAAATATCTTTCAACTATAAAACTTCACTATTGCAGATCCTTTACTAAGAGTTTATTATTAAGATTTTCCGTTTCTTCTTTTTGCTTTTGCTTATTACTAGGAGTTAATGATACTGCTATATTAGTTAAGTAATTAGAAATCTTGACTTTATCTTTCTTTAGTGTTCTAACGCTTTTTTCTCATTTTTTTTTTTTTATTTGAAATATTTAAAACTTTCTTTTATGTTTCATTGAATCATTTATCAATTTTTATTTATTAGTTTTTTTAAACATTCAAAATTTATGTTTTTTATTATTAGTTTCTGGTTTAAAATTTTATATAAAAGTTTATTAATTTTATTATCTATAGTATATCTTAAATTTTTTATTATTATTAATTTTTTTATACCAATCTATTTTATAACAAAATCTTTTTTTTTTAAATCTTTCTAAAATTTTTTATGTTCTTGATTAATTTTATTAGTTTTTAAATATCTATTATTTTTATATAAATCTTTTGATTTTTAATTTATTTAATATTAATAATTTATTTTTTCAAAATTTTTTTTCTTAAATCTACAAATTACTAATATAATGATAATTTTTTGAATTATTAATTACAAGATTTTTAAATTAATATTTTAAAAATATTAACAAAATACATTCCATTTAAATATATTAGATAACTCTTAAAAATTATTTGAAAAATCAATTCTTAATAAAATTAAACTATAATAAAATATGAATTTTGACTTTCTATTAATTAAAAACTAAAAATCTAGAATTATACTACCAAAAATATTGCATAAAAAAACTTTTAATCAGATCAATTTATTGTACATATCTTGCAAATCTTTTTATTTTACAAACTTCAAATTCTCTATTCTTTTAACTCAAAATATTTTAATCTAATATTATATTTAAATAAAAATTAATTAATAAAAACTAATTAATACTATAAATAAAAATAAAGAATGCAATATATCTATTTTTAAAATCTAAATAAATAATATTTAAAAATATTAAAAAATATTTATTTTTTATTAAATATGCATAAACAGAACTAAATTGATAAAAAATAAAATTTATAAATTCAATATTAATTAATTTGACCCTACTATTAATAATTATATATAAATTATTTATTTAATTTTAACTAGATTTATTATTTACAAAAATTCAATAAATAACTATAATAAATTAAAAATTTAAATATTTTAATTTAAATTAAATTTTATCAAATTCTATAAATTTTATTTTTTAAATTTCAAAAAAAAAAAATAAAAAAAAAAAACAAATATTTATTCAATTTATATTAAAAAAAAAATCAAAAATTAAATTATAATAGATCAATTTAAATAATAAAAAATAATTCTATTATTAATTAAATATAAACTAAAATTTATTCTTGTAAAAATAATTCATTTTAAAACTTAATAATAAATATTATATGATTGCTTCTAAAAGTTTAAATCAATTTATTATATTTTTATTATAAAGATCAACTTTTGATTACATAATTAGAGATTTTTTTTTTTAAAGGCCAACTCATTCCTGTATCAGTTCTGAAGCTTTATTAAATTCAAGATAAGTCCTAAGAACAATTGGGATGAGTAATTATCCGTATTGTTTAAAAATTTATAGATCAATGAATAGTACAAGGAGTATCTATTTACGTCTCACCCAACCAGGATAGGATAACTATATGATCATCTAGTATAGGACTTTTTCTTAATTCTAACTTTTCTAAGGATTTGAGAGAGTCTTGATTCAATCTAATGAAGGATCCCACCTATTACCTCGAATATTCAGAAACAACACTTCTTAGGACATAGTCTACTGAACGACTCTGTTGCTATCCCCTTATGGAGAAGCTAATGTATCAAGAACTTATCTAAGATGCTCAGCATCACCGATGTTAGGGGTCTCTTATACAGAATCCTATTAGCTCCGTTAGCACTTTAAATTTTTTCTGAGGCTTGCTGTGTTTCTTGTACTGTCTGGTTACTTGATTGGAGTACCGGTCTTGTGTGAAAGACATTGATCCCTCAATTGATTGTCTTGAATATCGGAACCTGTTATGTTTTTTTCAATGTCATATCAGGCTAAATTTTTGACTTGTTATAGGCTTGTTATAGACAGCTCTATAAGTGATCGGGTCCTTTTTTTCCTATTTGAGAGGTGATCTTGTTTGTGTTTCTGGAATCTTGCATCACTTATTTTGACCATATTCATAGAACCTTGTATATATCTTGTCTTGTTATGGTTGCGATAAGTGAATAGAATTCTTCTTCACTTTTCCTATTAGGTATCTAAGATCGGTTGTGTGTGGAGGCCTTGTGTTACTCATACTAGCCTTATATAGAACCTTGTATTGATTTGTCGTTCTTACTATAGACATAATGAGTGTATGAATTTTCCTTATTGCCTTGTGGGCACTTGATCATTATCATGGGGGGATGAGATTTTTGTACCACCTTGTGTTTGAATTTTCACTTGGTCCTCATGAAGTATTGAACTCTGGATCTTGTGATTGTGACCTGGAAGCTCTATCACTATACTATCGATCCACAAATTCTATATAATTAGAGATTAAAAAATTGGTAAAATTACAAAATTTATATTATATTTTAATATTGGTTCTATTTCTTATATTTTTTTAAAAAAATTCTTTTATAAATAATTTAAAAGTTTTATTATTTTTAAATTTTTTTATTTTTTTTATTAATTACTATATAATTTATAATAATAATTAATCAAAATTATTTAAAAATAAAAATTCAATAAAAATAAAACTTTAAAAAATTATATATGAAAAATTTTTTAAAAAAAATATAAAAAATAAAATTGACGTTAATGTATAATATATATAAATTTTGTAATTTTTGATTATATAATTAAGAATTTAAAAATTAATAAATTTATAATTTATAATAAAAACATAACATATAAATTTAAACTTTTAAAAACAACCATATCACAATACTTTTAAATTTTTCAAAAAATAATTTAAAATAAACAATAATCCAATAAAAACAAAAAAAAAGTTTTTATAAAAAATATAAATTTATTTTAAAGTTTATTATTTTATAAAAATAAAAATAGCATGGTTTTTTTTAAATATTAATTCAGTTATATTTTATTTGTATTTATACAATATTATTATATAAAATTTTTTTAAGATATTGTTAATCATAAATAATAATTTTTTTATATATTAGCTTAGTCTTGTTTTATTTATTATAATATATAATAACATTAGAAGATTATATTTGACAAATCTATTTTATACTATTTTTTTTTTTTATATTAACTCTTTGTCAAGCTAGTTATGTGTGCTTTATTAAACAATTGTAAGTTATACATTATATATGTGACACTAAAGCTAAATTTCTAACTAACTCATTCATCAAAGTTTTATATTTATCTAGAACTCTAAGTGCAACTTCAAAAGTGATTTATCACTCCATTAGTAGTTCAGGTGGAAACCCTTTCAACTTCTAACATCATTGCCATATGTCACTACTGTGGATCACTGTACGATATTCTGACAAGAATCAAAACTCCAACCATTTCATCCCATATCTAATCCCATTTCTTACAATTTCTATAAGATTTTTGTTTTCACTCTCTTTCACTTCTTCTCTTTACCTTATACTTTTATGACCAGGATTATCTTGTGGATCTTGCCTTCTTGCTTCCTAGACCTTCTTATACTTTTCTCTTCTATTAATTCTTTGTTTTTGTTCCTATTCAATAATCTTTTCACATCTCACATTTCAGACTTTTTTTCGGATCTGGTTGCAAACCTTCTTTTGTACTTTTAGAATCCATTTTTTTGCCATTGTTTCTAACTTCTTTCCATAACAGTTTAGATTGGCAGCTTCTTCGATTACATTATTTTCTACTAATCCTATACAAAAGTTAAAAGTGTTTGAACCAGTTTGTGAAGCTGATTCTATTAGTCTGAAGGCCTATTTATCCAATTCACTTTTTTCTCTTCTATTGTTAGCTACTAGTTGTATCATTTTTTCATCCACTTCTTTCTTACATTCTTGATACAACTTATCGAATTCTTTAAGAAAAGTCTCAGCTCCGTTTTACCATGCTATAAGGATTTCAATCTTATGATCAGGACATTCTAATAAGTGTTCTATTGTTTCTTGATACTGATTACATGCTATACATCTTGTTTGCTTGTATAGGTCTGGTCT
>CAJVPT010004929.1:0-12809 GCA_910592055.1 Acaulospora colombiana | reverse complement strand
GTGAGAGTATATGTCTTTAGTTATGTATGTTGTCTCTTTCCTTAAGTGTATTGCCTAAAAAGGAAATTTCTAAGGATTTGAGGGATTTGCGGAAAGAGTTTTTTTTTTTTGTTTTAATGATATTATTGGTTTTATATCCTATATATATATATATATGTATTTTAAATAGGCTTATACTTAATTTTTATTTAATTTCAAATTATATATACTGTATATATTGCATTAAGCACATGTACAGGAGTATAGATCTAGTAGCAAATAAAGAATTCAATAAGTTAAAGTTATTTTAAGGCTTATTGCTCTTTCTTTTTATAAAAGAAAACTAGTATTTTCTTGAGTATACTGATGTAATTTAAAATAAAAGAAAATAAAAAGAAAAGTAAATAATTATCTATCATACTAAATTAGTATTGGTTATGTTTTTTAATATATATAATTTTATTTTCGAATTTCTTTTTTAGAATGGTTTGGAGAAAAGTTTTCATTGAGTCTTTATGGGAATAAGATAGAAATAGTAAGAAGAACTTTATGGTTTTAAGGCTTATAAAAAGGGAGTATTCAGAAAAGCCCAGGTGATATATTGATATATATATAAGCAACTTGAGAGTCTTTCAGTATATTATCAATTAAACTTATTTCTATAAAATATGAATATACTTACCTATCTATACAACATATTTTATATTTAATTCCTTAAAAAAGGACTATACCTAGCTTTACAATTTGTATATTCTATTGGTAGCTACTGATATTAATAATTAACAAGGATTTTTTAAATTATTTGACTGGTTTATATGTCACTGTTGATATTTTTGGACTTGAGTTTTGATTGGTATAATAGTATTACTTTTTTAGTCTTCCAACTTAGAATTTTTTGAAGATAATATGAAAACTTTCTGATTTACTATATATACAAGCTTTATCATTAAGTATTTTTGATCTTTTTTTACTTTTTTTAGTTAGATTTTTTCAAGCAATATAAGTTATGATCTATAGTACTTAATATATAATTAGGAGTAGATAGCCCTGATTTTTAAAAAAATAATTAAACATCTTGGGATCTTTACTATGATTAAATAGACTCTTTCTTGTATTTAATGATGTGTTGGTAACATTTCCTATATTTATCTGTGTTATAGATATATAACTTATAATGAATCCTAGATTCTTATGAAACTAAGAAAATGTATTCAAATATATAAAGTAATCAATAGAAGTTTGTTTATATTTTTTTTACTAATATAATCCTACTAAATCAATTAGTTTATAAGAAACTTTGTGTTACTTAAAATTCAGAATCAAGCTAAGATAGATAAAATTTCTTAGAGAAAATTAAGAAAGAGCTCTGTTAGAGTCCATATAATAATTAAGAAAATGAAAAGTTGGCTCTTATACTACAAGATATTGCTATATTGTTTCTCTATATATTGGATAAGTAATGAAGTATCAATTTATTTTCTTTTTAGAACTTTCTTGTCATTGATAGGAAAGGTGTTTTCCAAACTTTTAGTCACAGAAGTTTAGTTTTTGTTTCAAGAGAAATATTGACAATATAAAGTGAAAATATGGATATCTCTTGAAATGCTTTTCAAGTTGATTTAAGAAAAGTAATAAGATTTTATTAATCAAGAATTATAGTGACTTCTTATGAACATTTTTTTTATATGTGATCAGAGAATTAGCGAAAAGAGTTGTTATATTCTATATCTATTTATATAACAAATAGAAATAATTTATAATAAATTTTAATTTTTATAATTATTAAAAAAATATATTTAAATATATGAGATGGTCAATAAAAACTTAATTATTAATATATTTTTAATATTTAATTATTGCATAAGAAACTTTATACTATTCAAAATTTAGAATCAAATTATAATAAACAAAATTTTTCAAAGAAAACTATAAAGGAATATTATTAAAACTTAAACAATAACCAAAGAATAGTAAAGTTGTCTTTAAAAAAGTCTCTTATTATATTAAAGACTTATATTATTTTTTTAATAAATAGAAAGAAAATAATAAGTCGATTCTATTTTTTTTTAGAACTTTATTATTAATAGAAAGAATAATTTTTGCTTTTATGATTATAAAAAAACAAAATTTTTATAATAAGATATAAAAAGAGATAAAAAATTATAAAAAGATTTTTGAGAAAATTATTTTTAAATTAGTTTAAGAAAAGGGATAAGATTTTATTAACCTAAAAATATAAAGACTTTTTATAAACATCTTTTTATATATGATTAAAGAATTAGTAGAAAAAGTTTTAATAAAAAAAAATATAAAATTTTTTATAAAATTTGTAATATACTTTTTAAAATAGTTTTTTTAAACTTTAAAATAGAATTTTATAATAAATTTATTAATAATAATTAAATAAACTTCAATAAATAATTTTTTAGATTCTAAAAAATATATTTTAAAAATTTTTTCATTAAATTATAATAAATTAAAATTTTTAAAAAATAAATATTATATATTATATATTTTTAAATATCCTTTTTCATTTTTTCAACTCAATTATTTTATAATTTTATTTTATTTTATTTTTTTTTTTTTTAACCCACAGTCAGGTCAGCATGGCTTGTCTTTATTGTATATATATCAGATATTTACAAATTATTTTTTGACTTTCACATACTAACTCACCTATTATCAAAAAACTATTTCTCTAGATGCAACTTAGGAAATGATATTTCACTTCTTTACTACTTGGATAAATCCTCTAGTCAATAAAATTATTGCCTACAAGTTATTACTATAGATTATTCTAAATTCTGACTATAGTTAAAAACTAAACCATTTCCTTCCATAACAAATCCAATTCTTGATGATTTCTATATACTTTGTTTTCTCTTTTCTTTCAAAAACTTCTTGTTCTGAATTTTCTGCAAGTATAGGTTCTTCTTCCTGTTTTTATATGACCTGCATAATGGATCAGTACCCATGTTTTTTGATTTGTTTATCCTTTTTAGTAATATTCTGCTTCTTTTCCTACTTTATAACTTTTTTACAGTGGCTATTCCATATATCCTTCTTGAAATTTTTTCTCATTTTATAACAAAGTTTACTGATTATGCTTTGTGTGACTGTTAGGAAAATCTTGAGTTGAACTTTGAGGTAATTCTTTAAGGAAGTAGTTTTGTTCTCTTCTATGTATCTGCAAATAGTATTGAAAAGATTTCTATCAGATTACTGAATCTTGTTCAACCATTTATTTGTCCAATTATTGATTGCAGGATAGACTTCTTCTTTGTTTTTGATTTTTTTACTGATATATCGATTGATCTTTTCCTTTGCTTTTTTCCATATATCTTCTCTGATTTCTTTAATAATTGAATATTTGAACAAGTGTTTTAAAATTTCTTCTTGAAGTCCACATACTGGATATATTGTTATAGTATAGATATCTGGTTTCCTTTTTTTCAATATCTGTAATACTGGAAGTTCATTATAGGTCAGGTTAGTTAGGAAACTTTTGTCTTTATTATCTTTGAAAGAGGTATCGAAGGTGTTGAATAAATTGAACTGATTCCAGAAGGTTAACCAGTCTATGATTTTGTCATTTTGGATTCACAATTCTTGGATCCTTTTTTGTGTTATCCAATCTTTTCCTATCTTTTTCTTGTTAAATGTCTTGATAAATTTTCTAATATTGATTTCTATCATGTGCTCTCTTCATGTGGCTATTGTTAAAACTGTCCCTAACTCTGATAGTTGGTGTCAAATTATTGGATTTTCATGTCTAACTTGTTTGGTAAGCAGATTTACTTGGTTATTGAACTTATCGATTCCATAGGCTTTGATCTTTATAATTTTCAAGGTAAGATCTTTCTTTTTAACTAAATTTTGGATTCTACTCCATAATAGTCAATTAGTAGTCTTTGTTCATCTTCTTGTTGATATCTCCACTTGTGTACTAATGGACTTCCATGTCTTAATCACAGTATTACAGTCTGAGAATATTGAGACTGTTGTATTTCGAGGAGTTGTATATATTGCAATTAGAATAACCAATATTTCTGTCCTAATTGCCAATGGCCATGTTGATACCTCTGTTGAAAATTGTTTCACAACTTTATTGTCTTTTACTAGGATCCAAGCCAAACCCATTTCAAGCTTATTATCTTTTGTCCCTTTTTTATATGATTCATCAGTGTAGAAAGTAAACTGAGTAGCTATACTTCTTTTATTATAATTTAGGACATCTATAAGTTTATTTGTTACCTTGTAGTATTTTTATAATTTTATTTAAATAGCTTGATAAAATATATAATAGTAATAATTTATTGATTATGATATATAGTATAATATAAAAGTTTTTGAACAAATATATAATTTAATAATCAATAAATAAAATAAAATATTATATTTTTTAAAATATAGAAAATAAGATTACTCAAAATTTTTTTAAAAAAATTATAACCATTTAATTTAAAAATAAAGAATTGATTTTTTTATGAAATTCAAATTTCTATTGTATACTACAAATAAAAAAATTTTATTAAAATTATTTTAATAAAATTGATTTTATAATTAATTTTTTTATAAAAATTTATCATAATAAAAATTATATTTTTTATTATTTTTATATACTGTATATAAAATTTGTTAATAAAATAATACCTATTTTTTCTTTTACTTCAAATTAATATTTTATAATTAATATAATTATAAATAGTTTAACTGTAGTGCTATTCGAATGATTGTGTTTGCAAAAAAAGTAATTGCTAGGTATTTTTTGCACGTGCGGAATAGACGTGGTACAAAAAGTTTTTTTTTATTGAATGGTTTTCCTGCTGCGCATTACTTACGGATGTTGTTTCCTCTCGTATTCCGCCGTTTTTTACACAAACGAATATCACAGGATAGCTATTCCTTTGTCAAGTTCCCGCCTTGCACTTTTGTGATGGACACCAAGGTTTCGGTTGTTGATCCAGACAGTTTCACTTTCTCCTCGGAGGATCTCGAGGATCCACAGTTCTTCACCACGGATCCTAATGCGCTTCGAATTCTCGAACACGCGTCGAAACTACTTGCCGAAGATCAGGTGATTGCAATACCCACCGAGACAGTCTATGGTCTGGCCTCGAATGCACTTCATCCTGAGGCCATCAAAAAAATATACAAAGTCAAAAATCGACCATCGGATAACCCTCTAATAGTTCATATCTCCTCCTTGAAAATGTTAAGGTCTTTATTGCCGAACAACGAAATACCCGTGATTTATGAATCCGTAATAAGAAAATTCTGGCCAGGGCCATTAACAATAATATTGCCAAAATCCGATTTGATCCCATCCGAAATAACGTGCAGTCAACCCACAGTAGCTGTCCGATTCCCTTCACACCCTGTCGCTCGAGCATTGATATCAAAGTGTGGGTTCCCATTGGCCGCACCTTCGGCCAACTTATCGGGAAAACCTTCACCCACTCTAGCATCCCACGTGCTGACAGATTTAAACAAAAAAATATCATTGATCATAGATGGCGGGCAATGCAATTTTGGAGTGGAGTCCACGGTGTTGGATGCGTTTGGGACAAGGGGTCCAGTAATATTACGTCCCGGTGGCATTACATACGAGGAATTGATTAAAATACCGGAGTTTGAGGAGCTGCGAGTGTATAACAAGGATTATATAGATGAAAAACTCGAAATGGCACCTACCACACCGGGAATGAAGTATCGCCATTATTCTCCTAACGCAAAAATGGTGTTAATAGACGCGGGTGGTGATGTTGACACGAGAAATATAATAGAGAGGGAAATGCAAGGGATGATAGATGAGGGGATGAAAAACATTGGAATCTTGGTCACCAGATCGAACAAGATGTCGGGTAGTTTACAAACGACATCACGGAATATCATTGAATACTCCTTAGGCGATCCCACGTGTCCCGAACAAATCGCCAGGGAACTATTCAAGGGATTGAGATACCTTGATGAGCGTAAGGTGGATTGCATCATCGTGGAAGGGATCTCTGAGGATAAAGAGGGATTGGCGGTTATGAATCGATTACGTAAAGCCGCATCTAGCACCCTAGTAGAATAGATGTCATTTCAGGTGCCAATTATTTAATTATTTGTACAAAATCCAATACAATATATAGCTAATAATCATACTGTATAATCAGCGGATGTCAAAGAATATAAGGGTTAATTAAGTTAAACATTAGTTAATAATGAGGTCAAATAAACAAGATAACATTTGTCCATGAAATCTGGGAAACATTTTAGGCATTTTAGGAAGATTTCATCATTTTGTAAATAAATAATCACATTTATGGAAAAATACATGCATTCAATAATCGAGGAATCGGTAAAACGGTGATGCGAGAAAAAAGATCAAGGGATTTTCCAATGTTTCGAAGCATAAAGTTCACGTGCCATCACACATAACAGACCTTCTACAAAATGATAACCGTGCAGATCCATTTGTTACGACATTTATAATCAATCTAACCAAATCTACTTTATCATATCAGTGATATCAACGCCGAACCTAAAATGAAAAACGTGTTTGCAACACGGCACACGAATTGTCCAACATAAGGTATCGCGGTTAATGCTAATACAATCTTTTTTGGTATGACAGAGGAAAAATGCGCGGAACTGGACCACTGGGTTGAATGATTTAGGGAATGATAAAAGTACCGGAATGGTCATGCCACAACATCAAAGATTTTGGGGGAGGTGTCTTTTGTTGTTGCACACGGGGACACAGATTATTTGAAATCTCTTTATTTTAGCATCCGTTTTTTTTTAGTTACATGTGAAAATCACTCCAATCACGACTCCGATAGGTATATATAACCTCTCACAACGATTTTCGGTTTTCATGCGACAGTCTCTTGTACATAGTAGTAATTTAACTATTTATCATTTTTTTTAACTAGTACCACAGTTCACCGTCAAGTAAGCCTATACAAAAAAAAAAAAAAAAATGCCAAAAACTTCAAAACGGAAGAGTGAACAACCTCACTATGATAAGGATATGTCATCTAATGATAGACGGAATTCAGAATCTCAGGCTTCCTCCGAGGAAGACTACAATATGCTCTCTACGCCGGCCCCAAGTCCTTCCGGACCTTGTGTGGGGATCGCGAACGATAGTGATAATACTACTTCGTCGTCAAAACGGTCGAAAATCAGTAGCGGTAGTACAGTTGGCGAGGAGGCATCACATAGCATTGCTTCGAAAAGCAGCAGTGAGACACAATACTCCTTTAAAATCAACCCACCTCCCACTGATAGACCTGTACGTATATACTGTGATGGAATATACGATTTGTTCCACTTCGGGCACGCGCGTTCCCTGGAACAAGCAAAGAAATCGTTTCCCAATGTCTACTTGCTTGTCGGTGGTAAATGATTCAAGTCTTGTTAATGGATTTAATGCAAAATAAAAACATCACGTCGCACGAAAGTTGTTCATTATTTTTTAAAATAAGTATGTTCCGACGAAATAACGAATCAGAAAAAAGGAAAAACGGTGATGAATGAGGAAGAAAGGGTCGAATCGGTGAGGCATTGTAGGTGGGTGGATGAGGTGATTCCTAACGCGCCTTGGGTGGTTGATCAGGAATTTTTGGATAAACATCAGGTACATTACTGTTTCGATTTATGAACTTTAATATAATTCTTTTTTATTGACGTATATCCTTTTCATTTAGATTGACTACGTCGCACACGACGATATTCCATATTCTTCGGATGACTGTGCAGACGTGTACGAGTTCGCAAAAAAGGAGGGCAAATTTCTCCCCACGCAGAGGACCGAGGGAATATCGACATCGGACATAATAACCCGTATAGTGCGAGACTACGACCAGTATGTGAGACGTAATCTCGAAAGGGGTGTCTCTCCGAAAGATTTGAATCTCGGATTTTTGAAAGAAAAAGAGTTTCATGTTAAAAAATCCATATCGGAAATTCGTTCGTCCATTCACAAGAACTGGTCGGGCACAAAAATGGAATTAAGCAACGACATAGAAAATGTTGTGGTATGCCATGCGAACAAATTTCACATCTAATATGGTTGACACTTAATAGATCGATGATGAATTATCTTCATTTCTCTTATAGGATAAAATTTTCCGCCGGCGGCCTCGCAGAACGTTGACCAACGGATCGGAAGAAGAATCAAATAGAAACGGCTCATCTGACGAGGATCATCTGGAACGATCGAGAAGCGTTTCTCCGGTGAGAAGGGTTATCGACTTTATCACGAGAGATAACAGACAAAAGCAGAAGGATCAATAGCCATGATTATTTAATTTTTCATGTATATACAGGACTCGCGCCACTCTTTAAAGGGATAGGGATTTTTCATCGTTAATTATTAGATGATTTATTATATCGTACTCGGGTTGATTCGGAAAATGCAGTTTGATAAAATCGATCGTTAACTACTATAATCTCACAATCACGGATGATGCAACTCTTTTTTTTTTTTTAAACAATGTTAATGCTTCTAATAAGTATATAAAGTTGTGCGCCAAAAAAAAAAAAAGAATGGTTTATTTGTACACTGCATGTTTGATTGTAATTTATTTATGTGCAATCATTTCAACTCATAATATGCTGTTTAACTTATCTATATATACTCTAAAAATGTTTTTGGTTATATAACACATTGTTCGGGGAATCATACGGTAAATGCATAATCGTTCTTGACCTTTTCTATAATCTTTCAATTACACGAAAAAATTTTTTCAATTACGAAACATCTGCATCATACTCACAAATTTGCCAATAATTCTTTCTTTTAAGTGGTGCTTCTTTGCTCCTCATTTATTAAATGGATAGTATTGTCTGGCACAATTCAATTGCGAAAATTATCTTATTCGTCTCCAAGGGAAGAATAAAAAAAAAAAGTCCATCGGTGTAACGATGGATGTAATTATTACGCATTCTCTCATTCACATGCGGTCGCGGTAGATCCCAAAATCTTAATTAATTTTGGCGGGTAATTAACTACGTACGTACTGTACTTCCATTGATCGTATTATTCATTCTACACTTTCAATCTAATTAAGCAAGCTATATTTATATCGATTGACGTATTGATAGCAGGTAGATGATCACACGCTGCAAATTCATCTCGAGCAAAAAAAAAAAAAATTTTTTTTCTTTTTGTTAATTCCTTTCTTTTTTTGGGTTAAAAGTAAGATTCACGAATTCGTTTATAAAAGGACGTTATATTCTCTTGTGCAATCCTTTGGAATCTATTTTTTCGCTCTCAGTTTGCACCTTTCATATCCACTTCGTAGCGTAGACACGGAAATAAGAATGGCACCGTTTGATGGTTTCTTCGTAATGATTTCCACCCTTACAGGCGGTTTCGTTGCCATAGATCAATTAAAAATGGTTTTCACACTGATCTTTACTTATCCAATAGCTTTGATCTACAAAAATTTCTTGCCCTCCAATAACCCGAGTTTAAAACATCTGTTTTCTATCCTATTCGCGATCCTGGTGTTCTTTGGAATATTCGATCTGGCCGACGCCTTTTATACAATCTTGTTCGATTCTCTCTTGACATACGGAATAATGTATAGCATTAAGGGCGTTTGGGGCCCAAGATTAGTATTCCTATATGCATTGGGACATCTGAGTATAAGGTGAGTTTGTCAAATTCGTTAAACTCAGCAATGACATCTTTGACTCTGTTCAATTCGTGATCTTCGTCTAAAAGTCTCGTGACTTTCGTGCCTAGAGAACGTGTCGAATTATTCGAATTTTCAAAAAATTGTTTTTCTTCTTTTTTTTTCTCACGTTGAATCTAACTCGATAGCCACATACACCGTCAACTCAATCACTTGTCATATGATCGATTTGATCTAACAAGTTCTCAAATGGTGTTGGTCATAAAGCTGACTTCATTCTCCTTCAACATTTATGATGGACGAAGGCCGAGTCACGTCGGTATTCCGTTTACAATTATTCTTTATCAATTCAGTCTTGTCGTGATGTACAACGCTCATACCCATTTTTCTTACGCGATTCTCAGGAATTGACCTCAGACCAAAAATACAAGTCCATCCCAGCTATGCCTCCGATTCTTGAATTCCTTGGATATGTTTACTTTTTCGGTGGTGTTTTGATCGGTCCGGCATTCGAATTCATGGAATATCGACGATTTGTCAACATGGAAATATTTCGAGTCGACAAGATCGATGCTAATAACCCAAGAGGACAGATTCACAAAGAAGATAAAAAACCTGTTCAAGAAGGAGATGACGAAAAATTTTCAAAGCCCCCTAAGTATCATATTCCTGACAGTTCCTCTCCTGCCATGGCCAAATTGTTGTCCGGATTGTTTTGGATCTTGTGCCTGATCTCATTTGGCAATAAATATTCGTATGATTGGACTCTGAGCGAAGAGTATAGATCGATCTCATTTTTCAATCGGTAACTTTCTTACATTTCTTTCAAGAACCGCCCTACTTTCATTCCTCTTCGAACTAAAAACAATCCATTGGCAGGTTATGGTTTATACAAATGGCATCTTTGTGTGCTCGGTTTAAATATTATATTGTTTGGCCGCTCGCGGAAGGCGCATGCATTCTTTCTGGACTTGGTTTTAATGGTTATGATGAAAAAGGAGAGGCCAAATGGTAGTAGTACGTAGTCTATTTAATAACCGTAACCATTTGCTTAACCGATTCCTACCTTTATGCGATCTTTAAAGGGACCGCGTGACAAACATTGACATTACCGCGTACGAAAAAGCCGATAATATCAAATCTCTGTTAGAGGCCTGGAATAAGAACACGAATAAATGGTTAAAAAATTATGTGTACCTTAGGTTAACACCTCCAGGAAAGAAGCCAACTTTCTTTTCGACTCTTGCTACTTTTGGAACCAGTGCCGTGTGGCATGGATTCTATCCCGGCTATTACTGTAAGTAATCCTTATTTCCTCCGAGTTGCCAAAAACACATTGCGGTTAAACATTTTTCTTTTCTTTGACCGAATAGTGACATTTGTATCCGGAGCTTTTATTCAGGGTCTTCATCGAAGTAAGTTGCAAATTTTGAAACTACATTGGTCATGTGACACGTGGTTTGTTTGACCTTATGCCTTCTTTTTTCTTTCTTTTTCCACAGCGATCCGCCGTCAAGTTCGTCCAATTTTCTTAACACCTTCGTTTGCCCGCTTCAAACCTCTATATAATTTCCTAGGTTGGCTTTGCACGCAATCCATTATAAACTATTTGGTTATCTCATTCAACTTGCTCTCATTGAGAAGCTCACTTTTTGTTTGGAAGTCATTGTACTTCTGCGGACACTTGGCCATTCTTTTCGCGTATGTTGCCTTTTGGTTTGGCGCGGGAAGAATTTGTAAGAAGGTCGTTTTGATGGGTGGGGGAGTTCCCGACGGAAGGAAAGAAGATGACATCGTAAAGATAAAGAAAGAAGGTTATAAAATATGGGAGGAGAAACGAAAGGATCTTGTTGAAAAGAAATTCGTTGTCCCCGAGACTGGAGTTCCGGTGATCGATGGATAATATTTGAACGATTCCTTTTCCTGTGGACCTTGATGGTTCTTTAGATAGATGTACAATTGCTAAATATCCGAACATTGACTTTTAATCAATAATCAGGGTATACTTTATGAATGAACATAGATTTTTTAATCGATTGCTTTTTTTTTTTTTTTTTTTTTTTTTTTGAAATAAAAAAAAAAAGTCTTGATAATTTATTTGATAAACTTAACAGTTAAATCGAAATATATAATTACAGTATGTTGTAAAAATTTATATATCGTATATAGAGAACCCCCTAAATAATATTAAATGCACTTTCTATTTTCTTCTTTTTTTTTTTTTTGTAACACCTGTAGCCAGGTTAGATTGTAGTTTATTAATCAATTGAAAACATAAGTACATTTTCATTTGAACAGTATGATATATACAACAGTTAGACCTGTGAATCAATAGCACAGTAGTAGCACTTCCAGGTTACCAAGTACTGTTTTCAAGTTGCAAGGCAGTACCACCTAAGCCTAGGTAATACAGGAAGATTCTATCCATTCCATGATGATGATCACTACCATCTCTTGTCAAGATCCTATCCAATCATGAAATATTCAAAGATCACAAGATGCTTTAGTCAGTTTTGGTGCTGAAGTCACTTTCTTACAAAACAGATTCCAGCAAGCTCCTACAAATAGGTTGAAGATTTGCATACTGAAAAAAATTCAATGTATTAATGGTACCTAGACATGTTAATTAGAAGAGAATCTCTATTAATTTGATATCTGTTCAAGACTTCACGTGATCATCCTATAGGTAGGCTGTAATAGGTCATGTAAAAAGAATACTCTGATGGAATAAAATGATATTCAAGACTTCATATAAATATTTCATAGATATGCTATAATAAATAATATAAAAAGAATATTTGACAATATAAAATATAAAAAGAGTTTCAAGTTTGAATTAGTTACTAAGCAAGTTAAATAATAAGGGTCTGAATATAGATAGATGAGTAATAAAACCTTTTTCAGTAATATACTATATGGATCACAATTGTGAAAAATAAGTTTGCTATAACTATTAACTAATATATAGTGATAGTTGGATTAAAAGTTATAGGATTAATGTAATATAGATTTTACAAATCTATAATCTTCAGTTGTATATCACAAATTTGATTAATTCTATAAAAAAAATATATATATATATACTGTATATATATGCAGTATAGTCAAAAATAATTGAACAAGATTTTTTATCTATAATTTAATGAATAATTATCTAAATTATATAAAAATTTAAATATATATTCTTTAATACCT
>CAJVPT010004928.1:0-12809 GCA_910592055.1 Acaulospora colombiana | reverse complement strand
TACATAATAATACATAATTAATTAAATTATAATAATATAAATAACATATTATATATTATATTATAGTTTGTATTATTTATAAATTTTAAATATAACCTCAATTTAAAAAAATTCATACATAAGTTTATCAATTTTTTTACTTTATTGTTAATAAATAGTTGCTAAATTTTTAATAAATAGTTAATAAACTTTTAATGAATAATTTAATGAATAGTTGCTAGTTTTTTTAACAAATAGTTAATGAATTTTTAATAAATAGTTTTGATGAATAGTTGTTGAATTTTTAATGAATTTTTAGCAAACATTAATAAATTAATACAGAATTTTTATTGAATTGTTAATAAATAATTTTGCGACAAACTTTTAATAAATTATTGCCAAATTGGTAATGAATTATTGTCAAATTGGTAATAAATTATTTGATTAATTATTAATAAATTTTTTGACAAATTGTTAATATGCTGATTTTTGTAGTTGCCAATTTATTTATATCATTTTTTGTCAAATTGTTTATTTTTGCTGAATGTTACACAAGTGGTAGAATGCCGAATAATTTTTTTTTGTTAAATTGTTTATTTTTTGTTGAATGTTATACAAGTGACAGTATGCTGAATAATTTTTTTCAACTAATGAATGTCTTATTATCACATATTGTAAAGAAACATCACAGAAGTATGTTAATAATGAGAAATAACTTTTTTATTTTCTTGTTATTTGTCATCTTCTCATAATGTTCGTTCTTGATTTTTTTTCTAGAAATTTTACCTATTTTAGTTTGACTCTAAATTTTAAGTAGCACAAAGTTTCTCATACTGTTATTGAATAGAAAGAGCTCATATTAATAAAAGAAGTAAACAAGCTTCCATTGGTTACCTCATGTGTCTGAATACATTTTCTCAGTCTATAAGAATCTGGAATTCATCATAAGTCATTGTGCTTGATATAGGTTAATACAGAATATGAAACTTCCTACATCAATAGTTATCAAGAAAGAATAAATTGCAATTGAAATCATTGGATAAACAATTCCTTTATCTCCTATTTGGCAAATAAAAACCAACAACTTAAGTATTATCTTTTTAAAGGGTTATTATATACCTATCTCTTTACTATAAATTAACAATAATAATATCAATTATCAATATCTATTGGACAAGATCTATACATACCCTTCTTCCCTCTTAAAAATTTTCTTTTAGCACTAGTAAAATTAAGGTTTTATATAAGGGATCCCAATATCAGTGGTATTAGATACCTTAGTTTAATCTTTGACACATTGGCTCCCCTTTTTAGAAAATAGTAATAAGCCACTTGGTGGATCTGAATTCAATAGATTCAGGACCTAGAGAGTGTTGTGATATATTAGATCTAGATATTCAAATTTTGATGTCTAGTTAATTTGTTGTAGTAAAAGAAATATTTAAACTAGATAGTCATATAGTTACTTTATTCTAATGAGGAGAAATGTAAATAGTTAGCTTTATATACTATTTATTGATCTGCAAATTCTTAGACAGTATGGATAATTATTTATTCCAGTTATCCTTAGATATGATCTTTATTATAATAAAATATTGTCATAATGCATAAATAAGCTAGTGTCTAAAAAAAAAAAAATTTATAGTTACTTATAAGAGAACTATATAAACTCTAAAAAATTTTAAATAGAAAATAAAAAAAGATAAATATCTGATTGCAGATATATTATTAGTCAGATATGAGGCTTTATAGAATAAAAATAAAATATGATTAAATTATTAAGAAAATTAGTGTTTGAATGCTAGGCTCAGGAATTAATTAAATTAAGTTTAGACTATAAGTCTTTTTTTGTTAGAAATTATAAAGTTAATAAAATATAATTATAATAATTTGATTTTTTTAAAAGATAAATTAGTTAAAAAGCTATTTTATTTATTTATTTATTATTATTTTTTTATAATATCTATAATAAGACTAAACTATACTTTGAAAAAAAACTCTTTCCCACTTGCATCAAAATTCATAAAAATTTCCTTTTATGATAACAACCCAAAGTTCACAAGAAAAAACCCAACACTCGCAAAGAGCTCCTTTAACAATCATGTCTAGAAAGTTCCCTAGAGTCAAAGACACTGTGGTTAACTATATCAGTGAAAGAATCATCACCGGTAGTGACAAAATTACAAAACCACTCCTGAAGATCAAAGTATCAAACAAATTCTACCCAATTATCAGTGCCAAGAGAAATAAAATGACAATGGATAAAGAAAAGAAGACAACAATCCTAGCAACTACACAGGACCTCACCCAAATCCAAGATGAAAATATAGAGCTCAAGAACGAAGAATAGGACAACAGTATAAATCCTGAGGAGGGCACCATAAAAACTGCCAAAACAATTGTAGAAATGAATAAGGAATTTAGATCACCATCACCAGTAACAGTAGTTTAACAATGGCAACATCTAAAAAAGGAAAAGAGACATCCAACGGCACAGAGAATATCATCAACAACCAGTATAGTTATGAAGAGGAGCAGAGACCGAGGCACAAAGCAACAGAATAAACAACTTTCAAGAAAACATTTGACACACTCTACTCAGGGAAAATCTTTATAGACATAAATCAACTGCTGGGACTCTCAACCGAAGAAAAAATCCACCTAGTTCATGACAAACTGGGATATCTATTAACCCTGAAACACATTCAAACAGAAGAGCCAATCGGATCTCCAACTATTGCCGCCATTTTTGACAATTATCATAAGGCCATCACCACATGTAAGATTCAGATCACTGACAATGAGATGGCCAAATTTAGACTAGCACCCCAAATTGGTACCACAGAATGCAAAGTCCAATCCATTAGAATTTGGGACATCCTCAATCACTTTCAGAAAAGGAACATCGTAAACCTATTCCAAGACAAAACTCAGATTGAATATATAACTCTGCAACCAGCAGGACAAGTTACATCTGGAATCGTCTAATTCAAAACAAGAGAGGAATATGAGGAACAGGTTCAGAAGTGGGCTATCTACAAAGATATCTTCTGTATGAGGGTATACCCAATAGTCAGAACCTGTATTATAAGAGAAAAAAGGAATCAGTATAGCGCAACACTTCTCTTGGGAACTTCAGTGGAAGAACTCAAAGAGATTATCGAACAAACAGAAGTTCAAGTAGTATACTTCCCCTTCACCCCTACAAATCAAAACAAGCAATTCGCCATTCTATATTATAAGGATAACAGAAACCTCAACCGAGCATGAGGCATGAACTTCTGCCTCCAGGACAATGAATTGGTCTAGGTCACAAGAACAACAAAACTTTGCTTCAACTGTGGAGCCCATAACCATGAACATATTCATTGCCCAATTGCAAAGGAGAAATCAATACCAAAAGAAAGAACCAACAGACTGGGCTAACCAAGGCTCTAGTTAAACAACGCAAAAGAGAACCTTCCTATCAAACAAGACAGGAGAATGACATTTAATCTCCTCATTATGGGACGCACATATGTTAGTATAACAAAAGGATTTTACATAACTACAAGCAGGGAAAACATATTAGATATCCTTAGACAGATCCAAGCAGAATTAGAAGCCATTAAACACCAAGTGCACATCCTGGACAAGAGAGTCACAGCGATCGAAGCAGGTTCCCACATCAAAGCAAAAGGACCAGCAATTATAGACTATTTCTTCCAAACTGAACTCTCACCTAGAAGTTCAAGCTTCTGAACTCCATCATCCAAAAGGCTGAACATTAGACAACATCAGAGACTAATAAATAAAAGAATCAATCAGATAGAATTCACAATGATATCTACCATGAAAGAAATGATGGAATGTCTTGACATACCTACCAATACAACCAACATCCCTGAACAGATCCCTTCCTTCCTCCTAAACAATTATAATTAGTGGACATCTGGGAAACCAAACCTCTAACAGACAAAATGTAGAGAAACTCAATACCAATGAACCATTCAATTTCTGGAAAATAGGAATATTAAATGTTAGAGGAATCAACTCAGAAACAGATAAGCTAGCAATCTTAGAATACGGACAAGAACAACAAATTGATATATTAGGGCTTACAGAAACCTGGCTCCCAGGAAACAAAAAATGGCGTGATAAAGAAGGCAGATATCAAATCTGGTCAACAAATCCGATACAACAGGTCCATGGAGCAGGAGTTAGCATCCTAATAAAGAAAAAATAGGCAACACACATCTTCAGGTGTAAGGAATGCATCAATCAAGAGATCGCAGTAAACATGACATTCAAAAGGTGAATTCAATACAGAATAATAACAATATACAACTCATCAGATGGGGCCAACAAACAGGACAGGAAAAAACTACTACAATGGTGCAAGGGCAAAATCAGTGAGGCAAAAAGCAACAACATATATATGATAGTAATGGGTGATTTCAACGAAATAGCAGACTATCAAAAGGACTGTACCTTAGAAAAAGGCAAAGGAGTCAAGCTCAAGCATTTTATTAACACACTAGAGACCTATAACTTTATAGACACATTCAGACAAGTCCACCCCAACAAAAGAAGCTACACATACAATAGAACAAAATCTAATTAAGGGAGCAGATTGAACTATATATGGGTCTCCAGCCCATTACAACTATACATCATTAACACTGAACACATAGAGGTGAAAACAGTAATTAAAACAAATCACAAAATGGTTGTTACACACCTCATCACACCCCATACATCATGGAGTAAGTTATCAAATAGAAAAAACAACAGACAAAACATTATTGATTACACAAACTCCAACCTTAAACAATGATCAAGGTTTACTAGGAAAATAGAGGAAAAAGCAATTGAATTCTTCAAAGAAGACTTCACAATGGTAGAGGAAACTTGGCAACATCTCAAAGAATCAATCAAGGTGGCAGCAGAAACCACATTAAAGAAAAAGCGAAGAAAGAAAAACATCAGCACCATACACAAATTCAAATACAAAAAACTTATGCAGGGACCACTCAAGATCAGTACTCTATATAGAAAATGTTTGACATGGAAAACGAACCCGAACACATGCACCCCTGCTACAGAAGTGCAGATCATAGAACTGATACAGGAAATAAATACAACAAGGAACGTTGTAACAGAATCACCCTTACTCAAGCAAGACTCAATGAGTAATAAAGAAAAACTTCACAGATGGCTATCCGAGACAAGAGAGATCTGGGAAATAGAAAACAAAATAGCCAAGTTCATAGTCAAGAAAGAAAAAAGGAGGAAAATACAAAAACATATTGAACAAAGATACAAGAACCTGGAGGAACATCCAAAAAGAATGATCAACAGTATCTTAAAATGTCAATCCAGGTTTATAGACACATGCAGGTTAATAGAGCAGAATTCAAAGAATGAGGTTGAGATAATCACGGATTTATTCACAGTTAAGAACAAGATCTGAAACCACTTTCAAGAATGGACAAAACACAGACAAATATTAGACATAAAAGACTTCCCACATTGGAAAAAATAGTACAAGCCTAAAGAAACAATTCAGGACAGATGGTTTGACAATGTGTTAGCTTCAATAGAAGCCATAGAGATAAAAAACGCAATCTGAGGTAAGAAAAACTACAGCGTTCCAGGACCATCAGAAATCTGATACATTGTGCTTAAAAACCTGGAAGAAAAGGGAGTTAAGCTGGTAGTGTTACTCTTCAACAAAATCATGAGAACTGAAGAGGTATCGCATGACTGAAAAAATGGAAACATGTACCCAATACCAAAACCCAAAGACTGGATAGGAAACATCAACATCACTCACACTATCACATTGCTAGAAACAATGAGAAAAGTTTTCATGAGTATCCTAACATCAAGACTTGCAACAGTGTGCAACAAACATTAGATTTTGTGCACCAACAACTGGGCAGGACTACCTGGAGGAAGTACCCAGGAGCCAATCCACATCCTCAACAATGTCATGGAGAAGGCGAGAGAATTTAAGAAAGAGGCTTGGATCTTTAATCAAGATATAAGTAAGGCATATGACTCCATAAACAGAAATATGCTAATTCAGGCATTAAGAAGAATCCAAGTGCCAGAAGACATAATCAAAATCCTGAATAATACACTGAAGAATAGGAATAACAAAGTAATTACAGTGCATGGACTAATGGAAGAGTATCCTGTGCAAGATGGGATCAATCAAGGAGATACCATCTCCCCCTTCTTTTGAAGAATATATTATAATCCGCTATTACAAGAAATTGAGGACCATCACAGTGGCTACATAATGGAGACAGAAATATTACTAGACCTGACTGTGCCATGCCAGAAGGCAATCGCCAACACAACAAGAAGGTAAGTACAGATTATAGCCATCACATATACTTATGGATGATACTATCTGGTTCGCAAGCAATAGAGTAGAAATGCAAGCCATCCTAAACAAAGTCACTGAGTTTCTCAAGATAAATGACATATAGGTAAATGGTGAGAAATCATCCTTAATCTGTATTAATGTGCCCCCAAAACAAAGAAGTGAAAGTATACAGCTCAATGAAACTCAGATCCTGCCAATTCAGCAAAATGAAGCAATAAGAGTTCTAGGGGTATAGATAACAGAGAATGGAAAGAAGGGGGAGATGGTATCTCCTTGATTGATCCCATCTTGCACAGGATACTCTTCCATTAGTCCATGCACTGTAATTACTTTGTTATTCCTATTCTTCAGTGTATTATTCAGGATTTTGATTATGTCTTCTGGCACTTGGATTCTTCTTAATGCCTGAATTAGCATATTTCTGTTTATGGAGTCATATGCCTTACTTATATCTTGATTAAAGATCCAAGCCTCTTTCTTAAATTCTCTCGCCTTCTCCATGACATTGTTGAGGATGTGGATTGGCTCCTGGGTACTTCCTCCAGGTAGTCCTGCCCAGTTGTTGGTGCACAAAATCTAATGTTTGTTGCACACTGTTGCAAGTCTTGATGTTAGGATACTCATGAAAACTTTTCTCATTGTTTCTAGCAATGTGATAGTGTGAGTGATGTTGATGTTTCCTATCCAGTCTTTGGGTTTTGGTATTGGGTACATGTTTCCATTTTTTCAGTCATGCGATACCTCTTCAGTTCTCATGATTTTGTTGAAGAGTAACACTACCAGCTTAACTCCCTTTTCTTCCAGGTTTTTAAGCACAATGTATCAGATTTCTGATGGTCCTGGAACGCTGTAGTTTTTCTTACCTCAGATTGCGTTTTTTATCTCTATGGCTTCTATTGAAGCTAACACATTGTCAAACCATCTGTCCTGAATTGTTTCTTTAGGCTTGTACTATTTTTTCCAATGTGGGAAGTCTTTTATGTCTAATATTTGTCTGTGTTTTGTCCATTCTTGAAAGTGGTTTCAGATCTTGTTCTTAACTGTGAATAAATCCGTGATTATCTCAACCTCATTCTTTGAATTCTGCTCTATTAACCTGCATGTGTCTATAAACCTGGATTGACATTTTAAGATACTGTTGATCATTCTTTTTGGATGTTCCTCCAGGTTCTTGTATCTTTGTTCAATATGTTTTTGTATTTTCCTCCTTTTTTCTTTCTTGACTATGAACTTGGCTATTTTGTTTTCTATTTCCCAGATCTCTCTTGTCTCGGATAGCCATCTGTGAAGTTTTTCTTTATTACTCATTGAGTCTTGCTTGAGTAAGGGTGATTCTGTTACAACGTTCCTTGTTGTATTTATTTCCTGTATCAGTTCTATGATCTGCACTTCTGTAGCAGGGGTGCATGTGTTCGGGTTCGTTTTCCATGTCAAACATTTTCTATATAGAGTACTGATCTTGAGTGGTCCCTGCATAAGTTTTTTGTATTTGAATTTGTGTATGGTGCTGATGTTTTTCTTTCTTCGCTTTTTCTTTAATGTGGTTTCTGCTGCCACCTTGATTGATTCTTTGAGATGTTGCCAAGTTTCCTCTACCATTGTGAAGTCTTCTTTGAAGAATTCAATTGCTTTTTCCTCTATTTTCCTAGTAAACCTTGATCATTGTTTAAGGTTGGAGTTTGTGTAATCAATAATGTTTTGTCTGTTGTTTTTTCTATTTGATAACTTACTCCATGATGTATGGGGTGTGATGAGGTGTGTAACAACCATTTTGTGATTTGTTTTAATTACTGTTTTCACCTCTATGTGTTCAGTGTTAATGATGTATAGTTGTAATGGGCTGGAGACCCATATATAGTTCAATCTGCTCCCTTAATTAGATTTTGTTCTATTGTATGTGTAGCTTCTTTTGTTGGGGTGGACTTGTCTGAATGTGTCTATAAAGTTATAGGTCTCTAGTGTGTTAATAAAATGCTTGAGCTTGACTCCTTTGCCTTTTTCTAAGGTACAGTCCTTTTGATAGTCTGCTATTTCGTTGAAATCACCCATTACTATCATATATATGTTGTTGCTTTTTGCCTCACTGATTTTGCCCTTGCACCATTGTAGTAGTTTTTTCCTGTCCTGTTTGTTGGCCCCATCTGATGAGTTGTATATTGTTATTATTCTGTATTGAATTCACCTTTTGAATGTCATGTTTACTGCGATCTCTTGATTGATGCATTCCTTACACCTGAAGATGTGTGTTGCCTATTTTTTCTTTATTAGGATGCTAACTCCTGCTCCATGGACCTGTTGTATCGGATTTGTTGACCAGATTTGATATCTGCCTTCTTTATCACGCCATTTTTTGTTTCCTGGGAGCCAGGTTTCTGTAAGCCCTAATATATCAATTTGTTGTTCTTGTCCGTATTCTAAGATTGCTAGCTTATCTGTTTCTGAGTTGATTCCTCTAACATTTAATATTCCTATTTTCCAGAAATTGAATGGTTCATTGGTATTGAGTTTCTCTACATTTTGTCTGTTAGAGGTTTGGTTTCCCAGATGTCCACTAATTATAATTGTTTAGGAGGAAGGAAGGGATCTGTTCAGGGATGTTGGTTGTATTGGTAGGTATGTCAAGACATTCCATCATTTCTTTCATGGTAGATATCATTGTGAATTCTATCTGATTGATTCTTTTATTTATTAGTCTCTGATGTTGTCTAATGTTCAGCCTTTTGGATGATGGAGTTCAGAAGCTTGAACTTCTAGGTGAGAGTTCAGTTTGGAAGAAATAGTCTATAATTGCTGGTCCTTTTGCTTTGATGTGGGAACCTGCTTCGATCGCTGTGACTCTCTTGTCCAGGATGTGCACTTGGTGTTTAATGGCTTCTAATTCTGCTTGGATCTGTCTAAGGATATCTAATATGTTTTCCCTGCTTGTAGTTATGTAAAATCCTTTTGTTATACTAACATATGTGCGTCCCATAATGAGGAGATTAAATGTCATTCTCCTGTCTTGTTTGATAGGAAGGTTCTCTTTTGCGTTGTTTAACTAGAGCCTTGGTTAGCCCAGTCTGTTGGTTCTTTCTTTTGGTATTGATTTCTCCTTTGCAATTGGGCAATGAATATGTTCATGGTTATGGGCTCCACAGTTGAAGCAAAGTTTTGTTGTTCTTGTGACCTAGACCAATTCATTGTCCTGGAGGCAGAAGTTCATGCCTCATGCTCGGTTGAGGTTTCTGTTATCCTTATAATATAGAATGGCGAATTGCTTGTTTTGATTTGTAGGGGTGAAGGGGAAGTATACTACTTGAACTTCTGTTTGTTCGATAATCTCTTTGAGTTCTTCCACTGAAGTTCCCAAGAGAAGTGTTGCGCTATACTGATTCCTTTTTTCTCTTATAATACAGGTTCTGACTATTGGGTATACCCTCATACAGAAGATATCTTTGTAGATAGCCCACTTCTGAACCTGTTCCTCATATTCCTCTCTTGTTTTGAATTAGACGATTCCAGATGTAACTTGTCCTGCTGGTTGCAGAGTTATATATTCAATCTGAGTTTTGTCTTGGAATAGGTTTACGATGTTCCTTTTCTGAAAGTGATTGAGGATGTCCCAAATTCTAATGGATTGGACTTTGCATTCTGTGGTACCAATTTGGGGTGCTAGTCTAAATTTGGCCATCTCATTGTCAGTGATCTGAATCTTACATGTGGTGATGGCCTTATGATAATTGTCAAAAATGGCGGCAATAGTTGGAGATCCGATTGGCTCTTCTGTTTGAATGTGTTTCAGGGTTAATAGATATCCCAGTTTGTCATGAACTAGGTGGATTTTTTCTTCGGTTGAGAGTCCCAGCAGTTGATTTATGTCTATAAAGATTTTCCCTGAGTAGAGTGTGTCAAATGTTTTCTTGAAAGTTGTTTATTCTGTTGCTTTGTGCCTCGGTCTCTGCTCCTCTTCATAACTATACTGGTTGTTGATGATATTCTCTGTGCCGTTGGATGTCTCTTTTCCTTTTTTAGATGTTGCCATTGTTAAACTACTGTTACTGGTGATGGTGATCTAAATTCCTTATTCATTTCTACAATTGTTTTGGCAGTTTTTATGGTGCCCTCCTCAGGATTTATACTGTTGTCCTATTCTTCGTTCTTGAGCTCTATATTTTCATCTTGGATTTGGGTGAGGTCCTGTGTAGTTGCTAGGATTGTTGTCTTCTTTTCTTTATCCATTGTCATTTTATTTCTCTTGGCACTGATAATTGGGTAGAATTTGTTTGATACTTTGATCTTCAGGAGTGGTTTTGTAATTTTGTCACTACCGGTGATGATTCTTTCACTGATATAGTTAACCACAGTGTCTTTGACTCTAGGGAACTTTCTAGACATGATTGTTAAAGGAGCTCTTTGCGAGTGTTGGGTTTTTTCTTGTGAACTTTGGGTTGTTATCATAAAAGGAAATTTTTATGAATTTTGATGCAAGTGGGAAAGAGTTTTTTTTCAAAGTATAGTTTAGTCTTATTATAGATATTATAAAAAAATAATAATAAATAAATAAATAAAATAGCTTTTTAACTAATTTATCTTTTAAAAAAATCAAATTATTATAATTATATTTTATTAACTTTATAATTTCTAACAAAAAAAGACTTATAGTCTAAACTTAATTTAATTAATTCCTGAGCCTAGCATTCAAACACTAATTTTCTTAATAATTTAATCATATTTTATTTTTATTCTATAAAGCCTCATATCTGACTAATAATATATCTGCAATCAGATATTTATCTTTTTTTATTTTCTATTTAAAATTTTTTAGAGTTTATATAGTTCTCTTATAAGTAACTATAAATTTTTTTTTTTTTAGACACTAGCTTATTTATGCATTATGACAATATTTTATTATAATAAAGATCATATCTAAGGATAACTGGAATAAATAATTATCCATACTGTCTAAGAATTTGCAGATCAATAAATAGTATATAAAGCTAACTATTTACATTTCTCCTCATTAGAATAAAGTAACTATATGACTATCTAGTTTAAATATTTCTTTTACTACAACAAATTAACTAGACATCAAAATTTGAATATCTAGATCTAATATATCACAACACTCTCTAGGTCCTGAATCTATTGAATTCAGATCCACCAAGTGGCTTATTACTATTTTCTAAAAAGGGGAGCCAATGTGTCAAAGATTAAACTAAGGTATCTAATACCACTGATATTGGGATCCCTTATATAAAACCTTAATTTTACTAGTGCTAAAAGAAAATTTTTAAGAGGGAAGAAGGGTATGTATAGATCTTGTCCAATAGATATTGATAATTGATATTATTATTGTTAATTTATAGTAAAGAGATAGGTATATAATAACCCTTTAAAAAGATAATACTTAAGTTGTTGGTTTTTATTTGCCAAATAGGAGATAAAGGAATTGTTTATCCAATGATTTCAATTGCAATTTATTCTTTCTTGATAACTATTGATGTAGGAAGTTTCATATTCTGTATTAACCTATATCAAGCACAATGACTTATGATGAATTCCAGATTCTTATAGACTGAGAAAATGTATTCAGACACATGAGGTAACCAATGGAAGCTTGTTTACTTCTTTTATTAATATGAGCTCTTTCTATTCAATAACAGTATGAGAAACTTTGTGCTACTTAAAATTTAGAGTCAAACTAAAATAGGTAAAATTTCTAGAAAAAAAATCAAGAACGAACATTATGAGAAGATGACAAATAACAAGAAAATAAAAAAGTTATTTCTCATTATTAACATACTTCTGTGATGTTTCTTTACAATATGTGATAATAAGACATTCATTAGTTGAAAAAAATTATTCAGCATACTGTCACTTGTATAACATTCAACAAAAAATAAACAATTTAACAAAAAAAAATTATTCGGCATTCTACCACTTGTGTAACATTCAGCAAAAATAAACAATTTGACAAAAAATGATATAAATAAATTGGCAACTACAAAAATCAGCATATTAACAATTTGTCAAAAAATTTATTAATAATTAATCAAATAATTTATTACCAATTTGACAATAATTCATTACCAATTTGGCAATAATTTATTAAAAGTTTGTCGCAAAATTATTTATTAACAATTCAATAAAAATTCTGTATTAATTTATTAATGTTTGCTAAAAATTCATTAAAAATTCAACAACTATTCATCAAAACTATTTATTAAAAATTCATTAACTATTTGTTAAAAAAACTAGCAACTATTCATTAAATTATTCATTAAAAGTTTATTAACTATTTATTAAAAATTTAGCAACTATTTATTAACAATAAAGTAAAAAAATTGATAAACTTATGTATGAATTTTTTTAAATTGAGGTTATATTTAAAATTTATAAATAATACAAACTATAATATAATATATAATATGTTATTTATATTATTATAATTTAATTAATTATGTATTATTATGTA